>CM004641.1:1831345-2004660 GCA_000410695.2 Leishmania arabica | reverse complement strand
AGCGCGAGCGTGCACTGCGCGCCGAGGTTGCCGCGATGGAGAAGCGCCTGGAGGCGGCGAACGCGCAGCAGCAGCAGCTGCAGGCGGACCGCGAGGAGCAGCGACGCGGTTGTGTGTGGGAGCGCTGTGTGTGCGTGTCGCAGGTTGGTTTTAGGGATGTGGAAGCTGAGGAGGCGGAGGCACGTCTTGGGCTTGTTGTGGCTTGTTTTGCTGTGTCTCCCTATGTCTCTATCGCGTCTTCGACCGGTGCGAAGATGCTGGAGATCCGAGGGATGGTTGGTGGTGATGTTGATGAGATTGTAGGACGGGTGCGAGCGCTGTTGGCGGAGCTTAACGGTTTACGCGCGTTTGCGAGAGAAGCGCAGGAGAAGGTAGTGTGGTACGAGGATGTAAGGGTTCGCGTACCGTTTAAAAAGCTTAGTTACTTTGTGCGAAAGCGTGTCGGCACCGACGAATGTGATCATGGAGATGAGTTCTCGGTGTCGTCTCTTGCAGAGACGCTGCGAAGTAGCTTTCGGGTGCTACAGTGCTTAGATTCGGAAGCAATGGCGCTGCAAGAATCGTTGTCCTCAATGACAGCGTTAGTGACGGAGTGTGGCACAGCGTTGAATGAGAGCGTGACGAGCTTGCAAAAGACGCTGCCGTGTGCTACGTCTATGGAAGACACGTCGCCATCGCAGTCTTATTCCACTCTGCCAGTGGAATGGGGTCTGCGTGTAGCCTGCCGCCACCTAGCTGCGACGGTTTCTGAAGCCGTGCACTGGCAAGGAGAGCTGACGAACATTTTAAAGGCGACCTATAGAATTCTCATCGCCAATAGTGACGGCACCCGGGTGCACGGCGCCCCAGTGAGCGACGGTGACCACCCGTCTTTCGGGGAATACAGTCAACTGCCCCGACTCGCGGCGCAGGCATGCTCGGAGCTGATGCACTCGCGTCGCTTTGTCGCTGTTGAGGATGAACTGGCTGCTGTTACGCAGCAACGAAATGATCTCACTGGTACGGTGGGTGCTTGCTGCGGATCCTTGTGTAGCGCTATTTCCGTCACCACCCCGGGCAGAGTCTGCGCTCTTCCGGCCACGGTGACGTCGCTGACGTGCGATGAGGCGAAGTCGGCTCTCAGAGATATCACGGTTCTCACGAGTAGTATCTTGCACGATTACGCCCAAAGCATGGATCACACGTTGGCGGTACTAACCCCGCTCGCAAGCATCGCTGCAGACACATCCGCCGTCTCGTCCTCTTTCGAAACGCTGGCTGCAGCGACGGAGGCTGTGCGAGCCCGCATCAAGCACATGGAGCGGAGTCAGCTTCAGCACCTACATGTGAGCCAATGCGCTGGGGAAGGAAATGCGAAGGCGAGGGGCGCGATGCAAGACCAGTTGTTTGCACTAAGTGAGGAAGGTGAGGCTGGGGAGCTCGCGCGCAGAAACGAGCGAGAGGAGCAAGCAGTTCCTCTCGCAGATGTCGCGCTTCACCGGCGGCGCTGGGATGTTATTGCCGAAGTGCTCAGCCGGCTCGCTGAGGATGCTGGCGCGACCGTGAGGGCACAAAACGCCCCCGAATCACAGAACGTTGATAGCACCGAGGTGCTTCCACTCGTGCGGCAAGCCATTTCACTGTCAGCCTCAGCTAAGACTCAGGAGGAGCTTGAAGGTCGTCTTTCTGGCATTCTAGATGCTTGCAAGCATCGCGCTGCTGAGCACCATCAGGCTGAGGCGACGGCAGCTCGAATGGCACTAGATCCGGAGGAGTTGCATGCATCCGTCACGATCGGCGAGTACAGCCCTGAAAAAATGCAGGCGCAAGCGAATGCGTGTCAGATGCCGATTGCGATAATGGAAGCGGCGCGTGCGGCCCTCGGGCAGTCTACGACGCAAATGCAGCTCGTCGCCGTTCGTGCACACGAGGAGGCTTTCGATTTTGGCGTGCGAGAATGGGCTGCGTCGGAGTCCGGCGTAAGAGCCCCGGCAGGCGAGGGCGAAGGACTGGGAGAGGAGATGTACCTTGTACAGTCGCGCATGGACGCCATGCAGGATCGTCCCAACGAAGCCGAGGAGCGCGGCTCATCTCAAGTCATGGATGCCGGTGTTTCGCTTGAGGCGGCGGGGCAAGTGCGGTCTCTCGAGGACGTGATGCGTGTCGTTGCCTCTTACAGCCTTGAGTACAAGACGAGATCTCTGGAGTCCAAGGAGTCGCGTCTTCGGAGCGAGATAGTGCAGGATTGGGCGGTGATGATGGTTCCGTTGGCAGTCGAGCTGCGGCTGCCACGTGCCATCATGGCCGGTGTGGACCGTCCACTGCCGGGTACCGCTCTTGCTGATCTCCCCGCGCACGAGTCACGCGTGCGTCGTGAACTTACAGATGCAGAGCGCTCGCTGGGGGCTGCGGTGTCGGCCCCCTGCACCGAGGGAGCTACCCGCGAGGCGCTTCTCAGGGCGATGGACCAGGCCTGCCGGCTTCTCCTTGGAGCACCAACCGAGAGGGCGTTAGATTCTGCAGCGCCACATGGAACGGCATCATCTGCGGAAGAGTGCCCCGCTGTCACGGTTGCAGATGCGGTATCCACGACGAATGTGGGCTGGGGCACCGCGCCCGACAAGCTTGCAGACACTGTGTATGCTATGATAGAGGAGCGCGATGACCGCGCTGCTGCCAATGGTACTTTATGCGCAGGTGAAGCGTGGTATAGCGCCGTGGCGCGGGTGACGCAGACGCTTTGCAGCGCCTTGTCTTCCGCCGGGGTTGCTGTTTCAGTTCCTGCTGACCACAGTTTAATGGCGGGTCATTCTTCCTGCGTTTCGCCGGCTTCGCAGACATCGATGTTGGACTTCCTTGCATCCGCTGCCGAGCATGTTTCGAAATACACGACGGATACAACACGACTTTTTGAGGACTGGCGCCAGTCTCTGCAGGATTGTCTGTCGCGCACCGAGTCTAGCCTACCAACTCTCGTCGCGGCAGTGGTAGAGGAGGTGTCAAGTCTTCGTGCGGCGTCTCAGTTGGCTGCCCAGGAGGAACACCACCGCGATCACGAGCTCGACGCCCTCAGAACACTGCTGCAGGAAGCATCCGCCGTCTTCTCGGACACCTCGCCTTTTCTTTCTACGCAGTCGCCTAACTTTGTGGAGAAATGCATGGCATATGCGAAGGAGTGCGCGAGGCTGACAGCACTGGAGAGCGAGTTGAGCAGCGTTCTCGGCGCCGCATCGGCGCAGAGGTCGTCGTGGGAGGATGCGTCTGTGTCGCTGGGAGATCTGGCGGCTGAATTGCAGCGGGATCGGGTGGAGCTTCGAGAGGTGGAGGTTCCAAAACTGCAGGGACTGGTTTGCACTCTGAGCGTCGAGGTGCTACTCGCAGAAGAACGCGCCGCGCGTACGATACTGGTTGCTGAGGAAGCTACCAGTCGTCTCCATGCGCTGTGCGATCCGCAGCTCCGAGAACTGGGCTTCCTGGTGGAGAGGGCGCTCGCGCGGGCAGCTACGGCCGAGGCGCAATGCGCGGAAAAGACAGCTCAGCACTGCTCCCTCCTCGCAACGCACGAGTCATTGGTTACCATGGCGTCGGGTTTGGTGCCCGTGCAGGAAGACTGTCGTAGAGCGCTCGTCGCGAGCGAGGGTGACGCGTCATGCGCTGCTGCGCCGACGCGCTTCACACTAGAGGCGTTGCATATCTTGGAGCAGGAAGCAGTACTCGTTCCTCGTCTTGTTCAGGCGCACGGGCGGTTGACGGCGACGTGCGCTGCACTGCGCAGCGACTTGAACGCTGCGAAAGCGGCTTATGTGCAGGCGCTTGCGGATGGAGAGGCGGACCTCGATATTGCGCGAAGCAGGTCGACAGAGTTGGAGGCCCAGTTTGAGCATGTCCTTGACGCTATTGAGGCTCTTGGCTCCCTTCTTTCCCCCCATGAGGAAGCCTCGCTTAGGGATGCCTCTTGTTTGCCGCGCCTCGTGGAGGCCGCAGGGCAGCTCGCGCGTACTGCTGCCGCAGACGCCGCGGCCCGGTGCCGCTTGGAGAAGGACGTTTGTGACGGTGCCGCCGCGTTTGCAGAGCAGCAGAGGCAGTGCGCCGCTGCTGAGAGTAATGTCGAAACGCTGCAGGAGACAGCCCGATGCTACGAGTGTCAGGAGGCGGAGGAGGTACCGACACTGACGGCTTCGGCGAAGACCGCGGCGGAGGCGTACGCCAGTATCGTGACCGCGTTGTGCTTATCCGCGGAATTGGTGCCCTCGGCCGCGTCATCTGCCGCTGCTATAAGTGAAGAGCAGTGGGCAGCTGTGGTGCACGCGGTACAGGCGGCAGTCGAGGAGGGCGGGCGGCAGACGAGCGACGCGGCAGAGCTCCGTGTGGAGATGACAATCCTGCAGTCCCGCATGGTTGAACTCAAGGCGGCGGTGCTGGAGTCGAAGGCCCGAGAAGGCAACCTACTGCAGCGCCTCAACGCCCTCATGATGTCCTCAGAGCCGCTGAAGGCAGCTGTGACGGCAGTGATGGCCTCGCACGAGTGCAACCTTGAATCACTGGAAGATGTTGCGCTTGCGATGCACGCTACCGTTCAGCTTGTAGAGCGTCAGCAAGGAAACATCAATCAGCTGATAGCTGGCGGCGGAGATCTGCGCAGCGATGTCGAAAGTCTCAATGGCAGGTTGTGCGGGGTAGCGGAGGAGTGCGACGTGGCAAGGCCGTCCTTGGCTTCGCTGGAAGAGACCCATGGCATGCTGCAGCGGCGTATGGCCCAGCTAGAGCGACACGTCCACGACACCATTTCAACTGTGGACTGCCGAGCAGTGGCCGTGCTGGGTGCGGCAGAGTCGCGGCGACTCGACAAAAGTACGCCGGCAGACTGCTTGGATGGAATTGCGTACCTCGCTGATGCACTCGCCTGCAGAGCCGAGGAGTGCGATGCTGCCAAGGCGCAGCTGCTTGCCTGGAGGGCTGAGGCGCGCGACCGCGAGGAGGCGAACCTGCGGACCACCACAAGACTGTCGACCCTGTGGCAGGCGTTTCGCACAGCTCTCCTTCCTCAGCTGGTAGACGACCCCGCTGACCGCGGCGGTTGGGGCGAGGTGGCAGTCTTTTCACCTGACCCCGTTGAGTTCCTCGCAAGCGAGGCGGAGGCGAGGCAGGCGGCTCAGATGATTGTCGACACCGCCGAGCGACTGCGCCGCACACACGACGATCTGCAAGCTGTGTACGCCGCCCTACGCGGCCTTTTTGGAGGTGATGCCGCTACTGGTGTCCGTGACGTGACCGCTACGCCGCACGCGCCGGCGCGTGCGCTTCACAACAGCGGCATCACGTCGCCGCGCTTCGACGACACTGTGACGGCGACGCTTCATCTCGTGAGCACCGTCGTGAATGCCAAGTGTACCTCCGTGAAGGACTTCATCGATCACGTCGTCTCCGATGTGCTGCGAGACACATCGGGGAGTGCGCGCGTTTTGTTTGCGGCTCTTCGCCCTGGCGCCTTTGCGGAGCGGCTTCAAGGCGTGTTGGCTAGTCTGCGAACATTGCGAGAAAGCAGCGATCAGCACCGCGATCGGGCTCGCCGCCTGCCCGCCTTCATGGACGCCTTGGTGGAGACCATCCACAGCCACGGTGGGCGGGTGGACGTGGCGCCCTCTGACGCTACCGGCGCTCTCACCATTGCGGACGCGACGATGCCGTACCGTCACAGCCCAGCCACGACGCTGGAGGACCGTCAGGCACGGGAGCAGAGAGCAATCGTTCACGGCCTGCAGGCATTACTGAACCAGCAAGAGGAACGTGTTCGCGCTCTCACAGCTGAATGGCAATGCGTGAAGATGCAGTACCACCAGCTGTCTCAGGAGCAGGTCGCTGCAGAGGAGACGGTTGTGGAGCTGCGCCGCCGTGTGCAGTTCAAAGTGCAGGAGGATTACAAGCTGGAGGAGAGTCTTCGCGAGCTTGACAGCCACCTCGATCAACAGGCGCGCGAGCTCTCCATGAGGTACTTCGCCGATCAGGACGCCATTGTGCGACGCTTCACGCTGCTGAGAAATCAGATTCACGCAGCAATGCGTCTGCCAACGCGGCGGTCGGCGTCTGCCATGCCGCAGCGCACACCAGGTCGCGACACCTCGACCCCGCGAAGCTAGTCGAACCGTGAGGCCTTGGTAACCTCGTGTCCGTGTTTGTCAGAGGAGCTGTCCAGGCGTCACTAAATCTGTTGCTGCTTCGTGGGGCGAATGTGAACACGGCTTTGATGCTTTGACCTTTGTGTTGCGTTTTGTGTATCGTCCACCCAACCACTCCCCTGATTCTTCAGTCTTACGAGGTGGGGGCACGGGTGGCGCTTTGTCAGTCCCGAGTTGAGCAACAACAAGAACCGAAAAACAGACAACAACCGATCGAACACCGGCGCATGCAACGGAGATGAACGAGATGCAGGCAACGTGCCTCTGTGGTGGACTTGCCACTCCTATTCTTTCCCTGCGTCCGCGTAGTGAAACGGAGACAGGGTATGCTAACAAAGATATGCGCAGGCAGAGCTTCCGCCCGCAAGCGTATCAGCTCGGCGCTGCCGTGACCTGAGCGTGTCTCAACGAGCCGATGAACCTTTTCACGCTGTTTGGTGTGAGGCGCTTGTGCGCTAGCCCTCCCATTTCTATGAATGTTCCCTCCCTCCGATTTCGTAACGGCCACTGCCGCCTCTCTCTCTCTTTGTTTTGCTGTCCCTATCCTTGTGCTGTCTGCCTCTCCCTTGTTCGCTGCCCCGCACCACACACACACACATGGACACGTCTCCGTTGTCGCCCCCTTCACTCCCTCCTCTCCCCCTTTGTTTTTTTTTTTTGCCGTCCGGTTCCACGCCTGCCGACTTGCGAACTCCTTCGTCGCATGTTTTTTTTTTTTCGTTTCGTTCTCATTCTTCCGCACTTCTTCGTGGACCTTCTCTCCCATTTCGCACTCGTGTGGCAGTACCCGAGCAATCATAGCAAACTCCCGTGAACTTGTCATCCCCACCCATCTCGCCTATTTCTGTTGGACAGCTCGACCTTAAACGCGCTCGACATTGACCAGCGCGTGCGTCTGCATGCGTACACGAGCGTCTACAGCGGATTCATTGTAGGTGGCATAGGAACACAGACACGCACGCGCACCATTGTCTGGATCGACCGCTGACGCTCACCACCGTCTGTCACGCATTCTCACCGCGTCCTTTGGACAGCTCATTTTTTTTTTCGTATTGTCTCCCCCCTCCGCTCAGTGTGTTTTCTTTGCATTTTCTGTTTTGTTTCATGCGTAATGTTATCAAAGGTCGCTGAAGACGGAGCCGGCAGCGCGTCTGTCGGACGTCGCATTGATGCAGCCATCAGGGTGGACCGATGGGAGCTGCGCGAGGACACCCTGCCGGTTGGCGGCCAGGCACTTGTGAGCGAGACTCTCTTCTCTCTCGGAAACGGCCTCGTCGGCGTGCGTGGGCATGCAGAGGAGACGGAAGCGGGCCAGAACCGCCACGAACGGCACAGGGCGCACACTAGTCGTCAGCGTGCGTATTATAACATCCGTCGAGGTGGTGATGAGCTGTTCAGCGACGTCAAGGATCGACATTCTCCTTTGGGTGATGGGGGAAACTGGCACCACTCGCGCGCGCAGGGCGGCGGTAGTAGTGGCGGTAGCGTCAATGGCCCTCGTGGACAGCGAGGAGTGTACTTCTCCGGGTTTTATGAGCAGCGTCCTCTCATGCATCCACGCTCTTTCTCAGCTGGCCTCTCGACCAAGGAGGGCTACCGCCTGCGCACACCAGATCCCTTCTGCATCGACGCGTTCCTCAGCGGCGAGCACATCAGCGCCGCACGAGGTCCCACCCGGAGCCACGCTCGTCGCCTCGACCTGCGCACCGGGGAGCTGCATCGCCGCTTTGTCTGGTTCTCCAACCAGCAGCACCGCGAGATTACCATCGAGACGCGCCGCTTTGTTTCTGCGGCGCGCAAGAACATTGCCGCCATGCACTACAAGATGAGCGTTCGAAACGCGCACAACGCCGACGTGCGCCTCATTTCGCGCACATTCCTTTCAGCTGCCGAGTACGATGTCGAGACCATGCTCACCCAGTCGAACATTCAAGACGCCATGAGCGTTGTCCTCGTGCGAACGCGTAATAGCTGTCGTCATCTCGCCATCGCCTCCGTCGAGACGTGCACGTCCCGCTCCTACCCTGCCGGCATACAGGCCTTCCCGACGAGGGACACTAGCACCCCCACCCAAGGTGGCACCGGTGGTGACACGGGCTTTGCCACATCTCCATCGGGTGCCGTTCCGTCATGCAGTGCTTCGCCATCGAGCCAGGCGGCCGCGTCTCCGACAACTCTCACCCCAAACAGCCGCGAGACAGAGTGGGGGACGGAGACGTCCTACACGAGCTGCATCTCCGACGGCGTCATTGTCGAGTTTGTCAAAGTCATCGGCTACTTCGGCGACGAAGATGCGACGACGGAGGAGTTGCTTGACGTGGCGACGCATCAGACTCGCGAGGTGGCAGCGCTCGGCTACGAGGGGCTGCTGGCGGAGCACCGCGACGTCATGAACGCCTTCTGGGACACGGCGGATGTGCGGGTGGAGCCGAGGGCGGATGTGCAGGGCGCCTTCCGCTTCAATATTCTGCAGACCTACATGTCGACCAGCGGGGACCCGTACTACTGCTTTCCCACCCGCGGTCTGACAGGCGATATGCTCCTGGGTGTACAACAGTGGGATGTGGACGCGCTGATCGTGCCGTTCCTCTCCCACGCGTGCCCCAAGAAGGCGCGCGCGCTGCTTGAGTTCCGCATTCGTACGCTGAACGAGGCAAAGGACATTGCGGCGGACTTGTCACTGCCCCGCGGCGCTTTGTTCCCATATCGTACCGTGACTGGAGAGAAGAACCCCACGCCTTACTGCGGCGCGTTTCTCTTCGTGAACGCCGTCGTCGTCTACGCGCTGAAGGAGTATGTGACAGCGACGAACGACACTAGCATCCTCGTGCAAGGCGGTGCTGACCTCATCTTCACGACGGCGCTTGTCTGGCTGCAGTGGGGCACGTGGGAGAAAGGCCTGTTTCACCTGCGCTCGGTGTCGGGCCCCGACACGTACAATGATGTCGCCGACAACAACTTCTTCACGAACTTGATGGCGCAGATGCATCTGCAGTGGGCGGTTCAGCTGGCAGTGATGCTGCGACAGGAGAACCTGGAGATGTGGCACGGCATTATGCACCGAGCTCAGATGACGGAAAACGACATTGTTGCTATGGACCAAGCGGCGGCAAAGATGGTGCTGCCCTTCGACGGAACCCTTCGTATCCACCCCATGGACCAGTCCTTCATGCGCAAGAAGCACTGGAACCTCACGTCGCTCAAGGACGGCGCGGAGGGCCCGCTGACATCGCTGTACCACCCGACAGTGGTGTACCGGCATCGAGTGTGCCACATACCGGACGTGCTGCTGGCAATCATGCTCGCTCCGGACAGCTTCTCGTTAGACGAGGCAAAGGCGGACTTCACGTTTTACGAAGCTGTAACCGCCTCGGACTCGGCGCTGCGGCTCGCCATCTTTAGCGTCGTGGCGGCGCAGCTGCGTCTGTCAAACAAGGCGATGAGCTACTTTCACGACTCACTCTTCGTGGACATCGACAACCTCATCGGCAACTCCGACGGCGGCCTCCACTGCACCGCGGCGGCGGGGTCGTGGAGCTCCATGGCGGTGGGAATCTGCGGACTGCGCGTGGCGCAGGGCGTGCTACACTTTAACCCCGTTTTGAGTGAAGAAATGGACGAGTTCGAGTTCCACGCGCGGCACCGCGGCTGTCTCGTGCGCGTCCTGGTGACGAAGAGGCTCGTTACATACACACTAGTCAGCGCGCCAGAGGGTGTGACGGATCTCATTCTGGTCCACGCCGGCGTAAACCGCATCACCCTGCGACTGAATCACCCAGAAACGGTGCGGCTTTTTAGAGAAGTGCGCGTGTTCGACTTCGACTGCGTCGTATTTGAGCTCGATAGCGTCGTCGAGGACATCGAGGGCGTTCACTACCATGCCTGGACACAAACACTAGAGGAGCATTTTCATCAGCACGGCTTTTCGGACTTTTCAATGACGAAGGAGCTCTACCTCGCTTACCTACGGCATGTGAAGCCCTTCTACGGCCTGAATGAAATTTTCAAGAAATACAACCAGAGCCCCCCGCCGACCGGCGAGGTGGATGACACGGCGGAGTCGAACACTCTCTACGGCCTGTGCCACCGCAAGCTGCAGCTGTTTCGCTCTTACGCGACGACGCACGGCATGCCGATGCGTGAGGGTGTTCTGCAGCTCATCTCCCTTCTCCGTCAGTACGGGATCGCCGTCGGGTGCGTCAGCGGCAGCAAGAATGCGCGCTGGGTCATCAACGAAACCACCAGAGGCAGCTCCATTTTCGATAACTTCCTGGAAGGCAAGGAGGGCGAGGAACTGGGGCTGCGTTGGCGGCCCGAGATGGACTACTTCGAGGTCTGCGCGCACCGCATGGATGCGGCGACAAACCGCGCCGTGGTGGTGATGGATGGCATCGATGGGTTTTCCAAGAAGGCGCTGGAGCGCTTCCGCATGGTCGTTGACGTGAGCCCGACTCCTGAGGAGACCACGCTGTCCATTCCGAGAGTGCTCGCAAAGAATCTTAGCGACATTACGATGGAGACGCTGAATGAGTACACTGCCCGTGGTGGCGTCGTCAATCATCTGCGGGAGATGTAGAGACTTCTGCGTGTTCTCACACAGCGGGAAGGAGAAGCAGCAGCAGCGTTCAGAGGGGAGGGATACCGTTTGTTGACTTCATGTCTTTCGCACGCTCCCTTACATGGTGTGCTGAAGCGTATGCGTTGCGCTGGCCTGCGCTGCACCCTTCCCTTCCCCTTTTTTTTCGTGGTGCTTTTCGGCTTCTTTGTTAGCTATCCTGTTGTCTTCCACTTATTCTCATGTATAGTGCATTGGTGTTTGGTGCTTTAGTCGCAGCGGAAATTGGGGAGGGGGGAGGAGTCTTGACATGCGTGTCTGTGCGTGTGCGGGATGAGCGGCGGCCGTGGCCCCTTTTCGTTTTCGTTTGTTTTTCACCCCCTTCCCGCCATTGCCACCCTTTTCTCCCCTCCGTGTTGACGTGTTCGAAGAGCGGATGTGCTTCTTCTTTTCATATGCGTTGCAACGGCGATGGCGTTTTCTTACTTTCTATGGCCGTGTTGTTATTGCGCGCTCCTGCTCGTTTCCATGATGTTATTGGTGCTGCTGCTGTTCTCTCGTTTGCCTGGTGGCGTTGGGAACTTCGGTTTTCCCCGAACGGGGAGACCACGTTCACACGCGCATGGGCGGCTGCTCTTGCGGCATTTTACTATCCTCTTCTGTCTCTCTGTGTCGCACTATCCCTATCCCTGAAGCGCATTTCGTTGCCACCTAGTGTGCCGAAGGGCTCGCGTGTGCCCCTCCCCCCTCGGTGATTCTCTCTCCCCTTCTCCACACTTGCTTTTCGCTTGTCCCTTCCTCTCTCTCTCTGTGTGTGTGTGTGTGTGTCATTGTTCTTGCGCCTTGCTTGCGCTCGCTGCTTGTGGCATTGATGCCTGTACTTATATCGCGTTTTATGATCGCGTCATCTTGTGTATGTTTCCTTTTCGTTGTCGCGTCTGCCTTGCCTATCACTTGGTGCGCTCCCTCCTTCCCCCCTCCCCCCATATATATATATATATATATATATATATATACCTTCCCCCTCCCCCTCTTTTGTTCACTTCTCTTCCGGCCCCCTTTTTCCTCGCTTCTTCTTCTTTGCTTGTGTTTGTTGGTCCCGCCCTTCCGCTCCCGCTCCCCTTTGCTCGTTCTGTTCGATCAACTTCAAGAGGGGAGCTGACGCATGCAAGTACACACACACACACACACGCCATCCATGCACGCACACGTACACATACAGTTCATTCCTATCGTAATTACTACGATTATTACGCAGATAAAAATCAGGGACGTTTCGAAAGACACGCACACGAGATGATTCTGTAACCCTTCCCCTTCCCCTCGCTGTCGCAGGAGAGGAGCTAGGAGAAGATAGGATCGTGGGGAGGAGGCGCGGATAGTGGCACACTGTGGCGTGCACACACACACACACACTCGATGGCTGAGGTGCATCTTTCTTCACATCCACGTGCACTCCTCGCAAGCACTTTCTTTCTGCAGGGAAGTACGCACACAAGTACGCACGTAATGCAATTGCAGGCCTGCGATGCTCAGCAACAGCAACGAGCAAAAAAACAAAGAGAATGCTGCCATGCAGGATAAGGAAGTGCTCGCCTGGAACTGCAGCGCAACACACTTGCTCGTGTTTACCAGCGCTCAAGCGCCTCTATGCGCGAAGCTGACGCTTTTCGTACCGAATGCTGAAACGCCGCACAGGGGGCACGGGTTGTATAACCGAAGAAAAATCCATGCCGACCCATTGGAGGAATGGGTCTGTTAATCACTTGCATTCCCCTCCCTTCACGTCCCACGCTTCCCGCATCCCACGGTATCGTCTTTTCTCCTCCCTTCGCCGCACAAACATCTCGCTCTTGCCCTTCGGCTCTCGCCTACAATGTGGCCGACGTTTGTGCAGCAAAGTCACGCAGCAGCGCCGGCATTGCACCGTTCTACTTGTTTGCTGAGCGCGCGCCCTGTGCACATGCGGCAACGTTGTGTCAGTGCCCAGGTCTCTGGAGCCGCCTCCTCTGCCGCTGCCGCTCGAGCTTCCGCAGTAAAGAGCCACTCGAGATACCGGCGACGATGGCGCGGCTTTGGGATCGCAGCGGCCTGCTTCGTTGTAGGCGTGGTGCTCTACGTGTGTTTGGGTAACTTGATCATGTTTCAATCGAGTGCGCAGCAGCGGCAGCGTCGCAGACTGGGGAAGTACCCTGTACTGTCCGAGCGTGATGTAATGGCGCTGGACGTGGCCACCTTGCAGGTGGCGAATCTGGCAACGTTGCCAACGCTGGACAACTTAGTCAAGTCAGCAGCTGAGCTGGGGGCGGTGTACGCGCAAGTGCTCGAACAGGTGGTTGCTGCGCAGGAGGTAGAGGACGGCGGGCGTGCGCTTCGCGAGCTGGGCGTTAGTCAAAATCACCTTTCTAGTGGCTGCTCTTCCCTGCGACGTGCTGCCGATGTGAGCTACGCGAAGCTCAAAGCCATGCTGCTGCAGGAAGCGCATGCGGAGCTACATATGGCCCCGACCTCACTCGTGCGTACCACGTACGGCTGGATGCTGGGCAACATCTACCTTTACAGCGCAGTGTTGCCGGAATACTACCTCTTTCGGGACGATAGCACTAACCACGCACTGGTGCTCCTGCGCAGCACCAACGTGCTCTCCTGGAGCCCACGCGTGCACACGGTGCCGTCGGCAGAGATGCGCGAGCACGGCGCAGCGGTGGCGGCCTATGACTTGTTCAACTGGTCCGGGGGAGCGGCGTGCAGACGAGGGCCTCTGGGTCACGTGCCGCACGCGACGCGATTTTGTGAATCGTCCTTCTCCTCCTGGTCCGCAGTGGCGCGCCGCGTCGCCGCCACGTACGAGGAGCTCATTGTTCTGTACCCCACCTACGCACCACTGCGCCTGCACTATGCGATTTCGTTTGCCTTTCTTGAGATGTACACCGCAGCTGATGTAGCGGCGGGTGGCACACAGGGTCTTGACGGCCACACGGCAAAGGCGCTTCAAGTAATCCGGAGCGACCGCTCAAAGCTTGAGGGAACGTACACGCATGCCGACGCGGCCCACGGGCCCGTTTTGGCTCTCCTGGAGGCGTTTCTCACCCCAGTAGCGTTGCGCACCGCAGACCAGGATGCTCAGCTTGTGGCGGCGCTCCGTGAGTGGGAGAGCTGTGCTGAGGCGCAGGCAGCGCTGCTGGAGGCTACCTCTTGGCCCGGAAACGTTTTTCCTGGCGAGTACCGTGCGCCTCTTCTTCGAGACGTGCAGCTGTCGCACTTGCTGGCTAAAGCACAGCTTCATTTGGGCGATGATTATGCAGCGCTGCAGACGTTGCGCATGTGCTTGTGATGGATGAGCGGGAACGGCTTACTATTTCACATGCTATCCAAACATGCGGGGGTTTTACGGCGCTTGGCTAGCATTGCAGACGGAGCGGCCCCATGCGGCTTGCGACGACAGGGTAGTTTTGGACCATTTCTCCAAGGCGCGTGCGCGCGCATGGGGCCAGCGAGTGCCATCCCCCCGCTTATGATAGACAACGTACATCCACATGCGTCAGCACACTCAAGTACTCACATGCACGAACTTGCATAGAGTGCCTTCACGGCACGCTGCATCGAGTCGGCGAGAGAGAGAAAGGCAAAAGACCGCTGCGTCGTTTGTGCGCGTTGGGGGGGGACTGGAAGAGATTGAAAGGCAAGGGCAGGTAGTGGTGGTGAGGGACCCACCTCCAAGATCGGCTGGAGCGGTGACGATTTCGGTGGCAGCGAACCCATCTACCAGCCTGCCGCCTTCCTCTCAAACGACGACACGAATTGAAAATTAGTGAAACACCCATCATACGTATCTGTCGCATACGCACCTGACGAAACGAGGTGTATATGTGTATCTGTGTCTGTTTCTGTGCATTTTCGCTGCCGCCTCGTCTCGTCCTGGGACGTGCACTCTCGGTCGTTCTTCTCGCTGTTGCTGTGGCGCACTCGCAGGCTTCCTGCACAAGCCATATCTTTTCTTGTCTTCTCGTCCTCTGCTCTGCTCTCTCGCCGCATTGTGCTACCTTTGTGCGTGCGGGCTTTTTTTGTCTTTTGGTGTGTTTACATCAGGAAGCTGGTGAGCACTTCAACGTACCACGAGGCGCCGTTGCCTTGGCCGCTAATCCACCGAAAGTTGCTACCGTCCGCGTTGACAGGTACGTTCGCACAAACTCTCACTCACACACCTGCCCCCTAGCCTTTACTTGGAAGGCACAGGCACAAAACATCGGGCCGCGAAACCGAAAGGAAAGCAGCAGCAGCTAACGACAGCGACAAAACCCGGGAAAGAGGCGTTGCGGACGCCACCCGTCACCCTAGCGCGCGCTTCCCACCCTGCGTCTCCAATCAAACAAAATGGGGCGCCGCAGTGGCTGTATGTTGTGGCTTGCGGCCGCAGCTTTGGCCATTTTGACACTTCAGCTGCGTAGCGCTGCCGCAGCGCCGATGGATCTTTCCAACCCTGTAGAGCACAATCATTTTCTTTTGTTAGCACCCTACGGTGTTCGTCATCGATCAGGCGCCAACACTCACGGGGAAAACACAGCGCGATATGTGCAGCTGAGCAACGGCTCTCGATTTGTGTGCGACACCACGGGCACAAAGCGCCGTGATCCCCTCGACGCCAAAAACTACCCGCTTCAACATCAAATGGAGTCCTTGATGACCATTATGCGGGGTTCCGACCATCCGTGCGTGCATTACGCGGAGGAGAACTACGTGACGGTCTACTGCTGGGACAAAGAGGTGCGCGAGGATGCTCTTTCAGAGAACAAGGGCTCCTCCCTGGGGAGGCGGCGGACCGACGGACCTCAAATGTACTGGACTTCCAGCGACGCGTTCGGCCGGTACGCCGCAACCGTCTACGGCGATGGTGACGAGTGCCCCTACGACAAGGGATGCCGCATAGAGACGGAGGTGCGCTTCTACTGCCGGTACTCCGAGTTTGAGAACCCGATTCCGTACATGAGTCTGCACGAGTCGTCGCAGTGCCGCTATATGCTGCGCCTTCTGTCAAGTAAGTTCTGTTCCGTGCACCAGCTAGATCACCCAAGCGAGGAGGAGACGGTGCGGTGCCAGATGTTGGATGATTAGCAGATCATTGGTGCGCGCAGCCGTTTGTGGCTTTGTTGATGAAGAGGGCGAGCTAGCTCTCCGATGTATATGTGCTGCTACTGCGTCTCTCGCAACCCTTCTTGATAGTCTTGTTGTAGCGTGCATTAGCTGCGGCGCACTACTCGAAAGCTGCCGTGTGGTCGCTGCTTATCGCCCGTGTGTTGGGTGTGCATGGCTTCCTCTTCCTGAGCGCCAGTGCATTGGTCTTTTCTCTGGCCCATTGCCGCTGTTGCGGTCTGATGGGCAGCCTGATATACAATGCCTCCGTTGGTCTGTGGGGAGGACGTGTGTGTAGTGTTTGTGTGTGTGTGCGTGTGTATGTATGCATATCCGTGCATCTCTAGCCATCAACTCTTTTTCGCTTTAGTGTCTATGCAGCTGCTCGACACCGATGACGTGGAGGAGCACCCCAACGGGGTGTCTCAGGGTCTAGTACGCCGCAAATGTGTGTGAGAGTGGCCAGGCAGCCCCATCTATCCCTGCCAATGCCCAATCGCTTCACGTGGTGACAGGGTCGGGTCCTGGATGGCGCTGCGTCGGAGCGACCGGCGACGGTGAGCACTCTTGTGCCATCCATATGATAGGCAGAGTGCCAACCTCACTTGGACGCATCCCACCCCTGGCCCTCGCGCTGCCCACTGGTGTGGGGGAGCCTGAGTGCCACCGCGCGGGGGATGCACCACGTGGCGACTGGCATGATGTGAGCGGCTATGAGGCAACCTGGGAGATGTGGGGTGGGTGCAGCACGAGGCAGGGGCCGTGCTCTCCAATGGCTGGGTCGGCACACTGCTGTTTTCACGTCTGCCTGGGGCCGCTTCGCACCACGCGATGTAGGGCCTGTGACAGGGCCGCGGGAGCGGTGGCGCAGCGTTTGATCTCGTGCTTCGTGGCAGTGAACGGGCACGTCGAATATGAAACGAAAACAAAACAGAGAAGCGCTGCTGTGTGAGAGGGAAAAGGCACACGCAGCCACGCATCATAAAAGTAAGCGAGATTCGAAGTAAAAATGCCTCTGAGACAGCGTCGCGATAGAGCGGACGCACAGCAGCGTTGGCTCGATTTCTCAGCGAAGAAGTGTGTGCGGCAGCAACGTGCACGCTTCTTCAGATGAGTGCGCTTGGCGTGTTGCTATCTCTCTTCGTGTTGTCAGAGAGGACGGCGCGTTGCTGATTGGGAGGCCACAAGGGTGCGCTGCCCATGCCATGCTTTGTCCCTCAGCTGCATTGCTCTCGTGTGCACCGTGTTCATCACCCCGCCATCTCTCCCCCGTTCCTGCCCCCGTTTCCTTTTGGCTCCCTCGGCGATCGCACCCAGACACAACAGAAGCCGTTCGGCCTAGTGCGTTCACGTCTTCGTCCTGCCCATATGTCCCGTTCGGCGTTCTCTTCGCCTTCGGCACCGATGCGCTGCGACGTGTATGATGCACCTATCACTGCCGTTGTGTGCTCTGGGGGTTGTGGTCAGGTGTACTTTGCCGCAGGCAACACCGTTCGCTGCAGTCGGATGGATCCGTTCGCCTGCGGCCCATCGGCGAGCGGGCCGCAGGCCTCTTCCGCCGACGTGCGCTTTGCCACAGCGCCGCCGGGCACAACCATCAGCGCAATCGACGTGGCGCACCCATCGTCGCCACTGCCAATCGTGTTCATGGGTGCGGCAGATCGCGTGCTTGCCCAACGTGGCGCAGCTGCGGATCCGTCAAGGTGCTCTTGCAGTATCGTTCTCCATGCCGACGAAGGCCGTGTCCTGCGCATCGTAGTGGACGAGCGGCGAGGTGTCGTGCGTGTGCTCACCGCCTCCAATGATTTGTTCTGCGGGGCTGTGGACAGCATTGCACAGGTGCTGTGCGCACAGGCGACCTCCAGCCACTACGACGTGTCAGCTCGCTGCGTGTTTGCACGCGTTAGCGGTCCGCGGCTAGGTGTCGTGCTCGCCGCGGATTGTTTAGTGCAGCATCCCCTCTTACCTGAGGGGCATGAAGGTGGCTCCACCGCAGTGCTGGAAGGGATGGCGTGTGCGGCATGCCGGTTATTTTCGGCCACATACGCCGGCGAGGTTGTAGAGTGGGAGGCCGAGGAGCAGGATGGCTGTGCAGGAGCGGCTGGCACAGAGTCACAACAGTCGCGCGGGCCGTGTGCGCGGTCGTGCTCTGTTGTGTCTCGCGTGCAGGCCCATGCGAGAGGCTGCGCCATCTTCGCAGTTCGCGTGAAGGCGACGTATTCCATGTTGTGCGGCACTGGCAGTGCACAGGACGACGCCACAGCGCTCGAGCGCGTGCACCTCGTGACCTGTAGTGACGATCGGTCTGTGGCGCTGTATGAGCGACGCGGTCCGATCGCGTCCGCTGGAAACCACTTGAAAAGGAGAGCAGAGCCGCAGGAAAGCGACTGGGTGCTGCTGTGGCGTGGGAGTGGTGCTGGTTTTGCCCGCAGTCGCATTTTCGACGTCGCGCTGCACGCCGCATCGTGGCCGTATGCGACAGAGAGCCCTGAGCAGCCTTGGCGAAGCTGCATCGTGTACGTTGGCGTTGCCGGCGAGGATGGTGCCGTGCAGGTGGTCGAGGTGAACGCCAGGGAGGATGGCGACTTGGTTGCGCGGCCCTTGAGTCACCGGATTCAGTCTGACTGCCGGAGGGCTGTTGCAACGCCTCGTCTCGTACGCCTTCATCAGCACCGCGGCCACGGCGCGTATCGCGTGGCCTTCTCCACCTCCTCGCCACATTCCGTGACGCTCATCTCTGGTGGCTTCGATGGTGCGGTGTTTGCCCACACACTACCGTCCGCGCTACGGCAACAGGCACGTGACGTGGGCAGACCGGTGCAGCTGCGACCACACGACTTGATGCTGCAACCTCCGATTTTGGCGACTGCAAAGGTCTGCGACGGCATGACCATCGAACGTGAGGAGTTGCTGCAGCCAAGACCGTCATCAAGCTCACCGGCGCAGAAGACGGATCAGGTGCGCGCGGTGCACGTGGACGGCAAAGGGCTTTTACTCGCCTGCACTAGCCGTGCCTTGTGTGTGCTGTGCGCCGATGCATCAGCGCAGAGCTGGTGGATTGCTCTGCCTACCGTCGCGTCGCGACTGCGCTGTGGAGTGGCCCGGGATGAGCCCGCCTTGGACTGGGGTGTGCCGGCAGCCTTGGAGAGCGCCGTCGCACGGTGCTGCGTATCCTCTGTGAGAGGGTCGAAGTTTTCGTCCGTCGGGTGCGCCTTGGTCGGCACGACGGCTGGTATCCTGTGCGCTGTACCGTACGGCTATACACACGCAGAACTCGGCGGCTCCTTTCCTGTGGTATCGTTCGCGACAGTGCACGCGAGAAAGCCAGATAGGGACGCGTTACCGTCCACGTCTGCTCTGCGGACGTTTGGCAAAATCACCCAAGTTTGTGCTCTTCGCATGCACGAAGGCCGCTTCGGCGCCAGCACACACGCTTTTAGCGGTGACGACGATGCAACAGCACTCCGCTCGACTGGCGCCACCACGAGCGAACTCGTTGTGGCGACGAATCACGTACGCGGCACCATTGTGCTCTCGAGGCTGCTGCTAACCTTGTGCCATACGTGCAGCAGTGGGGAGCGCGCTGTTGCAGTTGACTGGCCCGTTGGGCTTTGCGTGAGCGCCGTGTGGCACACGCTCGTCGTCTATAGTGACTGCCCCGGACCTCTCACGACGGCCTTGTCGCTGACACCGATCCGCTTCGGTCGATATGATGCGGGTGAGAGCAACGACGGCTGCTGCTGCTGTCTGGAGGGTAACATGGCTCTTTCACTCTGGGTTCTCGTTGGGGATAGGAATGGGTGCCTCTTGGGAACACGGTACGAGGCAATGAACCGCGCCCTCGAGTCGCCGGCCAATCCTCTTGATTCTCACACACTGCCCCTTGCTACCTCCCTGAAGGCGGTAGCCACGGTTCACCGCTACGTTTTTTCCGAGCACCTGCACACTGCCATTTCTGCTCTCTGTGCCGAGAACTGCAGTTCTGCGACTTCTGTCGGTGGTGCGTGCGTGTCATCGGACACTCTCATCACAGTTGCTGGAACGGGTGGTGTGGTGGAGTATGTGTACCTGCATGCCTCGACCTCTTCGAGCAAGGCGGAAGCGACGGGGTCGTCTCCGCTGCCATCGCGCGCTAGGGAACCTTTGCGCCTTCCCTTTGAAGTCTCCTCTGTGCTCTCCGTGTCGCCGTGCCTGTGGGTGGTGCAGTGTGGCACAACTGTCTCGATTCTTTATCGCATCCCGGGGCAGTCGTCGTGGGTGCCGGTGGGCAGCTGCGACGGGGTTCGTGCTCCACGGTTGCTAACCGCACGCGTCATTGCCGCCTCTTCTGCCCGTAGCCCAATGGCGTTCTTCGCGCACTGCTCCGACGGTCGAACCGTGGAGCGGATGATGGTGAAACCAGGCCCCAACGCACTGCTGCATCCAGCGCTTCCGCTCTGTGGTGCCCGAACGGCTCTTGTGCACGGGGTCGGCTTCCCAGGCAAGGACTACAACTGCGTGGCGTACGCACCAGCGCCACTTCACTGCCTTTTGATGGGTAATGAAGACAGCAGCGTGGCCTTGTATCCGGTTCTGGCTGCGAGTGCCGGCATGGGGGTGCCTAATGTTCATTCGTTGTTTGGCGGCCTCCTCACTCCGTTGAACGTGTGTGGTGCCCATCACTCGAACATCTTGGCAATGGCCGTGCTTCCCCGCACCGAGGCGAACGCGTTGCGGTTTGTTTCAGTGGGCGGTAGTGCCATGGTGAACTTGTGGTCCGCTGGTTTGATTTCCAGCCCCCTGCAGCTGCTGGACTGGTGGTGCGGCAGTGGCGCCCCGTCGCCGCAAAACACCGCGATATCGCCGCCGGATAGCGCTTCGTCACCTGATGGAAAGAGTAAAGGTGCGCCATGCGAGCCTCGCATCAGCAGCGCGCGCTTCCAGAGACGGCGTGAAAAGAAAGTTGTTGCGGCGTCTATGTCGCTGACGCTTACAGACCGCATCCCGCGGTTTATGGCGGTGACGGCGTTGAGCTCGACGGACATCGCTGTCGGCAGCAGCGACGGAACAGTTCTCTTCTTCCGCGTGCACGAAGACGGAGGCGCCGAAGGCGGATCGCCGCAGCCAACAGAAGCCACGCTGCAGCTGAGATGGCGAGGGGTGCTGAACATGGAGCGGCCGAAGCCGGTCATGTGTATAAGTAGCACACACGACGATGACCGAGACGCGTTGACACGCTTCGTAAACGTCGACTGCGCACCACGGTTGGTGGTGGCTGGCGACACAAATGGAGTGGTGTACGCAGTCGACGCCGGATCACACATTGTACGTTCACACACGCGATTGGAGCAGTCGTGCGTGAATGCGATCAGCGAGCTGCAGCGGATGCTGACCGTGTCGCCATCTGATGCAGACGCGACAAGGCACCAGTGGCGGTTCGCGGCGCTGCACGACTCTGGAGTTGTGCATTTGGTGGCACTCGAGGTGGCTGCTGCTCAAAGCGGGAGCATTCGAACTGCTGAGCTGCGTCGGCTCTGCAGTGCGTCCACTGGCTTGACGGCAGGGAGGAGTGCGCATTGGCCTGCGCTGTCACTGCCGCTTGTTGTAGTCACCGAGGAGCGCATCATCGAGTTTGATCCAGAGGCGGCGCAGCGCGGGAAACTGCGTCTTTTGTGTACGCAGCGGGTGAGTGTGCGCTGTGTGAGCGGGGCCGCTTTGGTGAGCGAGGCGTCCAGCAATAAGCGGTTGCCAACTCGATCACGAGTGGCCGTCGTTGGCCAGGGGTTCGAACTCGTTGGTTGAGGGAGGGAGGGGGAGCAAAAAATGAGGTGTCATCGGTATGGCCGATGGCACAGGTCAAGCGTCGGGTGAGTGAAGGCTGTCATTACTCCCCTGCGCCGCAGTCCTAGTATGCGGATAGGTAGCTGCAGCCCGCTTGCGTTAGTCAGCACGCGAACACACACAGATGCGCATGTTTCTGTGTTGTGACTCCGAAAGCATAAATGCAAAGCAAACGCGGACTCTGTTGCGTGCGGTCGAGTGCGTTCTGAACTCACGACGCGTCTCACCTGCTCGTCTACATGTTCCTCTGTCTGCGGAACGTGGGCCTCATGGTGCACACGGCGGCGACGTCCTCGACCCCAGTTAGCCACGATATCGTCCTTTTGGCTCTTTGCGGTGACTGTGGAGGGAGTCGATGTGGATCCTTGGCCACGTGCGCAGTATGTTGGGCCCGCTGGGCCCACTTTTTTCTTCTCGGCTCACATTTCATCTTCCCCGAAGGTTTTCAAGTGCCTCCCCTCCCTCCGCCTCCAAAAAAAAAACTTCCAGCGCTCAACGCTTTTGGTTGGCAGTGACGCGCGACCGGGCCGGGCCTTTGACGGGGTCGGGCCTCGAATGACAAGGTGGATGACGGCAATCTGCCCATGACTTGTGTGCCTCGTCATCCATCTCCAGCGTCTCTCCCGTTAATGTCTCCCCACACCCCCTTTGTGAATCTCTTGTCTTTATTATTTTGATTTTCTCTCTCCTTTCTAATACTCCCTCTCATGACTTCATCGCACGTGTGCTGTGATGTCCTCCCTCATCGTTCGCGTGGCTGGTGTGCTTTGGATGGAGCGCTGCGCTGCGTGTGATTGGCTTCACCTGATACGAGACCGTCTCCCATGTCGGTGCTGGTGTCGCTTGTCCAACGGGCGGCTGCCATCACGAGGCCGTATAATTCACAGGATGCGCTCCTACTGATTAGGGCACTAAGTGCGCTGCGGCTCAGCCGACCGGAGGTGAGGCTTATATGCGAGAAGGCCAGCTTCTCGCTGGCCTCCTCGACAGCGGAAGTGCCCGCAGCGGCTTTGGTAGACGCTGTGAATCGTCTCTGCACGCTTCAGTCTGCGCACCTTCCCGTCGTGCAGCGCGTTCTGTTGAAACGCTTTTGTGAACTCCAGAGCGAGTGCGACACACAAAGGCCCTGCTACCCGACACCGACGTCGTCGCTCGCCGTAGATCCGCGCACTGCTCAGAAGGCGGCGCTTGTGCTTGCCAAGCTGGGCCGCACTGCGGGGCGGGCGGAGGCCACCGAGCACGTGCTTCGGCTTCTCCATACGCTGCTGGAGCACAGGCCTGATGATGCCGGTCTGCACATCGCATATGTCGCTCTGTACGTCAGCTCTTCGAGCTACACGACGCAGCCGCGATGGTGGGCGACGACGGGACCGCTCAAGCGATCCGTACAGACCCTCCAACGCAGTGTTCATTTTTTGCTCAAGAACCGGCAGACGCTCAAACGCGCGTCGGGCAATGTTGCATGGCAGCTGCTGCACCTGTTGCTTGTGATACCTCCCTCGACGCAGTCGGCAGTGACATCGCAGGGGAGCAGTGCACATCTGCACAGCCAACAAGGCGAATGCTTCGACAGCTACTTTGCTTTCGGCACGCTGGCGCAAAAGGTGAGCGCCGGGGCCTACGTGCAGTTCGTGCACTCCTTCGGCACAGACGTTTGCCAGTTAGACCTGCAGCGAACAGCCGCCCTCCTGAAGCCACTTGCAAGACCTAAAAAGGAGGCTGCTTCCGCAGCGCCGCACACACGGAAGCGGTTGAACGTGTACGACACAACAAAGCTGGCGAGCGCATTGGCGGCCATGTTCTCAGTGCTTGCAACTCACCCGTCGCGTTCGGCCTCCTTTGCCGCTCTCGGAGGCCCACGGGAGCAGCATCCTAGCGCCGAAGCTTCTCAGGCAAGCCGCCAAGCCTATGTGGGCGCACATGAAGCATGGCGCAGGGTCGTGCAGCTTTGCTTCACAATACTGTGCGACTTGGTGGAATGTGAGCAGGCGCGTCTCCGCAACACCCACGTCAGCGATGATGCCCTGATGGACACGGTGGATTCCCCGGATCGATTTCTCGTTGCAGCGCTGCTCGACAGCTACGCACGAGGCTGCGCCGTCTTGCTCGAGTCTGCCGAGGCACCGAGAGGCATGCGCAACACCGCCTCGCCGTGGCCGATGCTTTCAGCCTCCATCTCTGCGCTTCTGGAAATCGTGCCACAGCTGTCCGAGACGCCACCGACCATGATATCGTGGATGCTGCGATCTCTGGCTTCACTGAGGCGGCGAGGCAACGGCGCCGACGGCGATCAGCTCGAGCGCAGCGCTGCCTTTCTCTTTCGCCAGTATCTCTGCGTTCCGTCGAAGAAACGGTGCTTGCGCTCGGATGTAGAGACGCTGTACGCTTACGCGCGTCTTCTCGGCTTGAATGACGACTCTCATGCCAGCAGAAGCTACTCCACCACCACCGCAACCGCGACGACACCGATGAAGCCACCATCTCACCGGCTTCCACCGCTCTCTGCCCTTGACCCAATCGTTCGCGAAATCGCGTCACGCCTGCGTGCGAGCCCGTTTGCCGCCGCCGACGAGCCGCAGACGGAGGATGTGGACATGCTCCTTGCGGCACTCCTTCATCTTTACAAGAAGACGGTCTCCGCCCCAGCGGCAATGACGGACGCCTCTAAGGGGACGATGGAGCTCCTCCCGCTTCTCGATGAGTTGCAGAGCACCCTCGCCGCATACTATTGTGACAGAGTTGCAGGCACACCAAGTGTGCTGATGAAAGATGAGGTGACGGTGCGCGCCGCGCGTCTGCATGTGGTGGCGGCCCTTCTGCGTCGTCCACAGTTTTCTTCTTGCCGCTCTGGCGCTGCGTTGGAAAGGGCGGCAGAGCGGACCGCTGAGCAAGTGACGATGATCGGGGCGCCTGTGGCCTCGTCGTCGATGCTGCGTGTTCTCGCAGTGCTGGCGCGCGGCCAACACACTGGGGTGGCGGCCTCTTTGCCCCCCACGTCCTTCGACGCCGCCCTTCTCTACACCCTGTGCCATCAATATCAGCAATACATCAACGAGATTGTGCAGACGGGCGGGCGGCGCGAGCACGTTTCCGAGGTGGTGCGCGTCTTGTGGCGTGCGCGGCAAGCCGGTGTGCAACTCGTCTTCGCGGAAGCGGCAGATCAGGACGTCCTGTTTGACGCCAGCAGTGTTGTTGAGGGCGGTAATGCTAGTCAACCGCAGCTCTGGTTCCCTGCTAGCCTGTGCCGCCTTGAGCACCTCACCTGCTGTGCCGCAGCCGATCTGTTGCAGCTTATCGCGGAGTCGCAGCTGAGAAGTCCAGCACTGGTGCAACTTCAGCCTCACACCGTCCTTCACCTGCGCATGACACTTTTTGAGCAGTTGACGGTGACTGCGGATGTGGAGTGCGTCACACGACTCTTGCAGTCGAACGCGACGGCAGTGGTCTCGCAGGTGGTCTTGCCGGAAAAGGAAGATTTGCTTTGTGTGGTGCGCTGTGTTGATGTGTGTGTGTCTAGTCTACTAGACTCTGCGCTGAAGGGGACAAGTGAGGAAGTTGTCAAGACATCCCAACACGGCGACCTTCGAGAGCAGGCGGGTAGATTTCTTCATGCTCTCGTCGAGTCGCAGTTGCTGATCCGTGTTCCCGAGATCGTCTCGAGTGCAAAGGGTGGCGGGCTGCGACGGCGGATGCTGGAACTCGCGCTGTACCTGGAGGCCAGCGCGCGCGAAGCAGACGCGATCGCAGTGCTCAAGATGAGACTCTTTTGCGGCGACGTTCTGTGAAGTAAAAGCCGCGGCGAACCTCGAAAGCAGGCGTGTGTGTGTGTCTTGGACGCGTGCTTGCCTCCACCGGCGACGAGGCGCGCTCTCCCTTCGACAAAGAACGAATGGAACGACTTGGGTTGCGTGCTGGTACGTGCTGGCTCCTTGTCTTGGAGAGGTGGATACGTGACGGCCGGGTGGCGGCGGTTAAGGCCGCCAAGAATGTCACCAGTGATGTGCGCCTGATGCGTGCATCTTTTACGTGAATCTCTGATAAATCGAGAGAACTCTTCGGTCGCCGCACAGACGCGCATAGGGTACACATCCACAAGTGGTAGACATCCTACCAGCATGATGCACACCACATCAACACAACCTACATGGGTGCTCTCTCATGGTTGTGAGTCGCGAGTGCAAGCACTGCGGGTCCTTTGTTCACCCCTGTCTCTCAGTACCCTCAATCGTGGTCTCTCGATGCCCATGCCTCTCACGACAATCTCGAGACTTCATCCTTTTTTTCCGACTATTTCCTTTGCCTGTTACCCCCCCCCCCCCCCCCGTCGCGCATACGCCGGCGTGTGGCACGCTGCTCACCCTTGATGTGGGTGCCACGCCTCTGCGCTGAAATAGGATGAAACGCACCCGCAGGTGTGCACTTGTCCCTCTCTCTGCGTGCGTGGTGTGTACGCGCATTGACACACAGGAAAGCGTCAGCCACACAGATGGACGACGTGAAGAGAGGCGATGATTGCTCAACTCCCCGTTCACTGGTATCATCGACCACTGAGCTACACCCCGGTGGTGTTGCGAGCAGAGATGACGATGACGTGTCAGAGCTAGTACCGCTTCTTCAGCGCAGCCGCTCACAGAGATTTCCTCCGCCGTCTTTTGCTCTCGCCCCCGCGGTGCCGCTGCCTCTGTGGCAGCGTGTAGCCCTCTCCTCTCTGCAGTCGCGTGAGGCGTCGCTCCTGTCGCAGCGCAAGTTCAAGCACATTCGCCAATCCCTCGTCCGAGACCTCGGCCGTTACCACGTGGAACTTCAAGAGCGCGCGGAGAAGCAGCGCCAACAGCAGCGCGAGGCGCGAGTGCGCGCTGGCGAGCGCGTTGCGGCCGGCGTGCGCAGGTACTGGTCCAGGCGTGGCGACGCATACCAGCAGCTGGCAACGGTGGAGTTCGACTTGATGAAGCACCAGCACGACCGCCGCAAGCAGGAGGACCTGCTGCGCGAGACGGAGGAGCTGACGCGAAAGCTCCTCGAGAGCATTTTCAGCGCCGCCCGCAAACAGCCAGCCGCCGCATCTGAAACCGCCGTGGAAGGTCGGGTCGCTGCCTGCAGTGCTAATGGAGTGCACGACCGCACCCCCGACGCGCCTCCGCGGGAGAGTACGCCGCTCTTGTTCCCGGTGACCGCGCCGGCACACGCGTCCTTCTGGGACAAGGTCGGCGACGATGACGCTGCCCCGATCGAGGCGGCGCTTTCGCTGCTGGACACAGAGGGCGGACAGCGACCGCTTCGGCACTATCAGCGCTCCGCCCTACGATGGATGGTTCACCTGTACGAAAACAACCTCAACGGCATCCTCGCTGACGAGATGGGGCTGGGCAAGACAGTGCAGACCATAGCACTCCTCTGCTACTTCGCCGAATACCGCAATGACTGGGGGCCGCACCTGATTGTGGTGCCGACGACTGTCGTGCTGAACTGGAAGGCGGAGCTGGAGCGGTGGTCACCGGGGCTCAAGGTGCTCACGTACATCGGGTCCACCAAGGAGCGCCACCAGCTGCGCAAAGGGTGGACAAGCGAGGACGCCTTTCACGTGTGTGTGACTTCGTACAACTTGGTCGTGCAGGACCGTAAGGTGTTTCGCCGCCGTCCGTGGGGGTTTCTTGTCCTCGACGAAGCCCATCACGTCAAGAACTTCATGAGCCTCAAGTGGCAGTCGCTCTTTGATCTGCAGGCAGAGTACCGCTTATTGCTAACCGGCACCCCGCTGCAAAACTCGATCATGGAGCTCTGGTCCCTCTTCCACTTCCTGCTCCCCTTCGCCTCGGCGTTTCGCTCCAACGCAGAGTTCAAGGAATGGTTCAGCAATCCAATGGACGAGATGATAACGGGGCGGTCGACGTTGAATGAAGACATCGTGCGGCGTCTGCAGGCCCTTATTCGGCCGTTCATGCTGCGGCGACTCAAGAAGGATGTTGAAACGCAACTGCCTACCAAGACGGAGAAGGTCGTACTCTGCCACCTCTCGCGTCGTCAGCGTTCCCTGTACGACGACTACATGCAACTCGCCGAAACACGGCAAAAGCTGCGCGGTGGCGGCGGCGCTGGCGGCGTGCTGAGTGTGCTACTGGCGCTGCGCAAGGTGTGCGACCACCCCGACCTCTTCGAGGAGCGACCCACGACCTCTCCACTGGTTCTCAGCCACGATGCCGTCGTTGAACAGCGGGTGCCGCGTAAGGCACTTCTCCTCGACAACGATGACCGAGGCCGATGGCGTTTTCCGCGTTTCTACGTACTTGATGTAAACGACGATGGCGGCAGGGTGAACAGCACGCAAGGGCAGACAGAGGTGTCAGGCTCGGACTGGGCGGTCTGCGAGCGTGATTGCCGATCAGATCTGTTTCTCTCTGGCACTGGAGCACCCGTGCCGTGGTGGCTCTTTCTGACCCACGTAGAGCGACCTGATGCGCCGACGGAGGATGCAATGGCGTCGTTTGCGAAGCGCTTCAGCCCCACCTTCCTCGAAGGACCGATAGGGCGCCGGCGCGAGTCGTCACCGGATGCTTCTCAACTGTGCAACTGCAGCGCTGCCCTGAAAGCGGCCTTTGTTAGCGTCTTAGTACAGGCCAGACAACAGTGCCGCTCGAGGCACCACCACACCACGGCCGCGCAGTGGCAGCGCTACCACGCTATTCAGACAGCGCGGAACACGTATGTGCCACCTACGTGCCGGCTGTCGCTTCAGCAAACCGTCTTAGCGCAGCGGCACCCGTCTATCTGCCCCTCCATCGCCGTGCGCGCCGCTGCCCTCCTTCCTGTGCTCGAGCGAGTGTGCGTGTACGTCCCGGCAGTGGTGGCGGCGCACCCGCCGAGGCTGCAGTGGTCGCTTCCGATTCCTCACCCTGGCCCGTTCGAGGCTCTCAGCCGTGAAGGGTGCGCGCCTCTGATCGGAGCCGTCGCCAAGGCTCAGGATGCCACTCAGTGCGGCCGCGCGGCGCCTCGGCGACGATACGATGCCGCCTTCTTCCTGCAAGAGATGTGGCCCATACAGGTGCGGCGCAGCTTTCTTTTCCCCGACAAGCGTCTTCTCATCCACGACTGCGGCAAACTGCAGTTTCTCGAAACGGCGCTGAAGAAGATGCGGGCCGACGGGCACCGCATGCTCATTTTCACCCAGTTTGTGCACATGCTGAATATCCTGGAGCGTTTTCTTGCCTTGATCGGGGTCGTGTACGCGCGCCTGGATGGCTCCACCAAGGCGGAGCTGCGGCAGCAGTACGTCGACCGCTTCAACGCCGACCCGCGCATCACGTGCATGATTCTCTCCACGCGCTCTGGTGGCATTGGCCTCAACCTCACCGGCGCCGACACCGTCATCTTCTACGACAGCGACTGGAACCCAACCATGGATCTACAGGCACAGGACCGATGCCACCGGATCGGGCAGACCCGCCCGGTCACCATCTACCGCCTCATCAGCGAGCACACCGTCGAGGAGAGCATCCTGGAGAAGGCGCGAGAGCGAAAGAAACTGAACAACGTCGTCATTCGGGGCGGTCAATTCCACACGATCGCTGGAGTGAGCGGGCAGTACGGCGACAGCGCCGCCGCCTTCGCTGCACTTTCGAACCCGGTGAACCTGCGCAGCTTCTTTCACGACCTCGATGAGGACGCCACGGTGGCATCCGCGGCCTCTGCGGCTCCCATCGGTGCCAACGACAGCGCTGGTGCAGCGTCATCGCCACTGGACGTTCTTGAGGCGATGGCAGACGTCGAGGATGCGGAGGATCGCGCCGCGGGCCAAAATCTGCAGCGCGAGATCGCTGCCCATGCCGCTGAGGAGGCGGAGGGGGGCGGCGACGATGACGCCAGCGGACTGCCTCACCTGGGCGGCACCTTGTACAGCTGTTCTGAAAGAGAAAAGGAGCTTGACCTGTCTGCTGCGTGTGTCGTCAACGACGAAGCCAAGTGGCAGACGCGGCTGCCGAACTCGTTTCTTGATGCGCTGTTGTGGCCGTCCACCCGCCTCGGCAGCGGCGCAGCCTTCCACGGCAGTGAGGGCAGTTCCGTGGACTCCGTGTCCTCCGCCCCAAGCTCGTCCGCCGCTGCACTTCTTTTCGCGGTGCGGAAACGGCAGCGCGAGATCGCCACCAAGGCGCACGCCCCTGTGGATCAGTTTCTTGCCTTTCATTACGCACGCTGCCACCGCGCAGACGCCGAGGAAAGGTATAACGCGTTGCTGTTGTCGTACAAGGCGCACATGAACGAGAACGTCGGTGACGATGCCGACCTCGAGAAGGCGTGCATGGGCCTCTTTCAGCCGCGATTCCGTGTGGAGTACCGGCTAGGCTCCTGAAGTGTGGGCGAAACAACACCAGGGTCCACACGTTGCTCCGGCGCTTCTGCGCATCTCGTACAACCCGTGCGGGCAGAAAGCGACATCCGTTTTAAGCGTCTCTCTGTTCTCTCCGTTGCAGCGTGGCTGGATCGTCTTCGTGCCTCAGTGGCGCCCCTTGTTGCTCTGCCTCACGCTCGCCGCCGCGCCATGGACGCGAAGGCGACGATGCGTGGAGAGAAATGTCTTTAAGAGGCCAAAAAGAAAACTGGAAGGAGAACCAAGCATCAATACACGACTTGGCGTCCAGGGAGGCGCCGACACGGACGCTAATGAGCACATGGCGGCTAGAACAGCACCTGTGTGAATTCCCTGTAGGGTACCCAAGCGTTCGTATGCTGACTCACCAGTGGACGTCTGCGCGGCAGCGTGACACCGACATTGCCACCGCGCCCAAAAGGTAGTGACCACACTGTGTCTCCATCTCTTGCTCTGCCTCACTCGACGTGTCGATGCTCCTGCTGCATGTGGCCCCCGCGAGAGCGTCTCTCTCTCTTTCCCTCCCTTTTGCTGCCTCGCCCCGAGCGTACTGCACCGCTCCCTCTCCCCTCTCTCTCTCATACGCACACACACACACACACACACACACACACACACACACACACTCGGACACACCGCAAAGAAACGCTTAAACCACGTTGGCGAGGGAGCAAAATAGGCGACACACTCGAAAACACGCAAGCAAGACAAACAAACGACCAAGGTCTTGGCGTCAACGCCGCTCGTGCGCTGCTGTAGTCACGGACTCATCGACTGCAAATACTAACCTACAGCACAGGAAAAAACAAAGGAAAAGGATGACGCAGTACTTCGACGTCAAGAATCCGGCCACGGGTGCGGTGGTGGGCAAGTACATGCAGCAGCAGGCATCCGATATTGCAAAGGCTGTCTCGAATGCACGGGTAGCGCAGAAGGCGTGGGCTCAGCTCACGTACGACCAGCGAGCGGTGCACCTGAAGAAGATGAAAGCCTTTCTCGCCGCCAACGCCGAGCGCGCGACCGACGTGATCGTGTCTTGCACCGGTAAGACTCGCCAGGACGCGCTCGCGACGGAGGTGCTCCCAGGAGTTTTGGCGTGCGACTGGTATGCCAAGAACACTAAGATGGTGCTGGCGCCGCAAAAGCTGTCAGTCGGCTCCATTTTATTTGCCAACAAGTCCAACGCGATCCACTACGAGCCGGTGGGCGTCGTCGGCATCATCTCTCCGTGGAACTACCCCTTCTCCATCCCGTTCGGTGAGGTACTGATGGGGCTGATGGCTGGCAATGCGGTACTGCTGAAGGTGGCTACGAACTCCACACCTGTTGGCTGCTTCATTGAAGAAGTGGTGCAGGCAGGGGAGTTGCCGGTGGGACTGTTTCAACATCTCATCGTCAGCGGCGCCGAGACCGGCCGGGCGCTGCTGGAGGCTGGCATCAACAAGCTCTTCTTCACTGGCAGCGTCGGCGTTGGCAAGAAGCTCATGGCCGAGGCGGCCAAGACGCTGACCCCGGTGTCCCTGGAACTCGGCGGCAACGACCCGATGTTGGTACTCAAGGACGCCTCGATCGAGCGTGCCGTAAACTGCGCTTGCTGGGGTGGCTATCAGAACGCCGGTCAGAGCTGCGGCGGCGTGGAGCGCATCTACGTGGATGAGTCCATCTACCCCGAGTTCCTTGCCCAGCTGAAGGCAAAGACAGAGGCGCTGCGCCATGGCCCGGACACCGGCGCCTTTGATGTGGACATGGGCTGCATCACAACCAAGGGTCAGTACGAAACGATTGCTGCGCAGGTGAAAGAGGCGCTGGTGCAGGGCGCCACGATTGAGGCGCAGAGCCGCCCTAGCGCGAACTGCCCAAAGGACGGTCTCTTCTACCCAGCCACGGTCCTCAGCGGCTGCACGCCATCGATGAGAATCATGAAGGAAGAGACTTTCGGCCCGATCCTCCCCGTGGTACCCTTCAAGACGGAGGAGGAGGGCATTCAGATGGCGAACGACTGCACCATGGCTCTCACAAGCAGTGTGCACTCTCGCAACATGAAACATGCCAAGGAGGTGGCGATGCGGCTGGAGAGCGGCGTGGTCACCATCAACGATCACCTCTACTCTCACGGAATGTCGGAAGCGCCGTGGGGCGGGTGGAAGGAGAGCGGAATCGGCCGTACGCACGGCTACCTGGGGTTGAAGGAGATGGTGAATGCAAAGTGCATCAACTCGGATTTGATGCCCTCCGGGTTGCTGCCCCGCAATCTCTGGTGGTACCCGTTCACCCACGAAACAGACGCGATGCTCCGCAACGTGCTCTCCTTTGCCGCCCCCACGAGCATCTGCAAGATGCTGTCGAGCCTGTGGTACATCATTACGCACTGCAGGTATATGTTCCGTCCATGGGAGATCAAGGGCACGCTGAAGTGAACATCCCCGCAGCACGCGCACACACACTACCATGAAAGGCGTGGCAGGTGAGGAAAGAGCCCAAACAGACACACACCGAGACCACTAGGCAGGAAGGCTGTTATGCGTCATCGACAGCGACCCGAACACCGCACACGTGCAGGTTTGGGATGGATTGTCTTTTTTTCTCTCATTTGTTCGATTTCATTCTCTTTCCCTGATGCCCCCGGGCCACATCAGCGCGCGGTATCCGGGCCCAGTACCTACGCTTCGTGGGGAAGCCTGAAAGCGTGCCGCCTGCCCTCAGGTGTGCCTGGCGGTCTCTTGGTGTTGACTGGCAGGGCTTGGCTGGCGCTGTGCGGGGGCGACTTACTGTCATGATCACGGCTGTGCCAGCTTGCCAGGTAGCATGTCGAGGACTCAGTGTGTATTGGAGAACAAACGGCACACCGATCAGCTCCACCGCGCATGTGTACGAGGCGTACGGTACCTCCGACATTCCGACCCGGTGGGCTGATATATGCGGGCACGGGTGCCGGAAGCATGGCATACGGCCGGGTTGCAGGGGCTCAGAAGGGCTCTCACCGGAGGCTGGCGGACTTGTTCCTCGAGCTCGTCCGGCACGCGCCTGGACCACCAGCACCACCGCCCTCTGTTACTCCGCAGGGCGGACGCCACCACCACCGCCCTCGAGCAGAGCCCTGTGACGCCGACCGCGCAGCACGTACCGGAGGAGGGGATGGGCAGGTGCTGTCGGGCGCATGGCGCGGTACGGCGGGAGGGCGGCCCGTTCTCGGCGACCAGGAGATGTCGCCGCCGTGCGGCCAGAGGGTGGGGGCGCTGTGGTTGCGGCGGCGTGTATACGCTGTTGCTGGCGTGTTCGCGGTGGGATGGGCACGTTAGCAATCGAAAAATGAATTATTGCTCATGCTGAAAACTTTGCTGCTTGCACTGCTTTCATACTGTGCACAAGCCTAGTAAGCATATAGGTGGCTCTCTCGTTGGCAATGGGTGCTGTTGTCTTTCTCCATTTCTCACCAGATCGAAGGCGACACGGGAAAGAAGCCGGTGCATGGGGCTGCCGGCCATTTACCCAGCGAATTACAAGAGAGGCTCTGTTGAGGTGCACCTCTGGAAGCAGTGGCGACAAGATGCCAAAAAGATGTCTGGGGATCAGTGGATCGTGGAAAGCCACACACGCAGAGATGGGACGCACCCTTCTTTTATAGGTTCCCTGACCGCATAGGATATCTCGGCGATAAGGGCAATTTACCAGATGCTCTGGTGTGTGTGTGGGGGGGGGCGGGGGGATGGTGTATCTTGCGGGTGCGGAGTTCTATCGGCGTTGTCATGATATAGCACCTATGCGATGGCCCATGCAATTCTATCCGTCGTACTGCACCTCCAGCCTGACTTTGCATCTCGCCTTTCTCTCTTCCCTCGTCACTCTTTCTGTTTTCTCGGTGTTGTTCGAATTACGTGGCATGTGCGCGTGCGTGTGTTGGTGCGCGTAGGAGTGAGCATTGCGCCGTTTGGGGTAACTTTCGTCTGTCACCTCGCCTCCTCGTTTCATTGCCAAGTGTCTAGGTGTAGATTTTTGTTGTTGTTGTTGGCTACCTTACCTGTGCCACTCGAAACGCTCACAAGCGCCAGTCGCTGCAACAGCACAAGCCGCTGCATGCTTTCTTACGCGTGCACGCATACCGATATATGTGTATTTTTTTCTGACATCCACTTACCTGCCTGTTCCATATAGCCGGTAGGAAGATACGAGATGGCGTCGATTGAAATCCCGCCTGAGGATCGGCAGCACATCGACTACCTCGCCGATCTTTTTGCCGTCATTATCGCCATCGAGCAGATCGAGAAGGCCAACCGCCGAGACCTCATCAATCCAAACCAGTACGACTCCACGGTTCGTAGGCTTCTAGAGAAGTACAAGAATACCGTAGCGCACCTTCAGGGCGCACGCAACCCGTACTTCACGACGATTGATGACTTCTTTGACAAGTACTGCGCACGCTGTCTGGCGGCACGGGCGACAATCCGGGACGGCCCGATGAGCAGGCCGACCGAAAACAACGCTCGCTTTCTCGCGCGTCAGTCGGTGGAGTGTAGCGACCACTTCATCACCTTGCTTGACTCTCTGCGCCTCCAGCAGACCTCCGTCGATGTTCTTAACCCACCTCTCGGCGATCTTCTGCAAGTCTTGAGAAAGCTGGGCCTGAGCAAGGAGGACTTCTGCATGCGCCTGCAGAATTGGCAGCGACGTCTGGACAGCATGAGCGCCGCGGACATGTTGGACGAGTCCGCGGCGCGTGACTTTGCCTACGACCTAGATCGCGGGTATGCCTGCTTTAAGGCGTTCTTGGAGAGTGATCCGACGCTGTCCACGAGAAGGTAGGAGGACAGAGAGGGGGGCTTCCATTTTCCTTGGACTTCTGCACATGCGTGGAGTGGACGGTTGGCGTCTCTCTCTCGCTCTCTCTCCGCTCTGCCGTTGAGGTGGTGAGACAAAGAAAGACGGATCTTCAGCAGTTTGGGTGCGCTGTCAGCGCTGCTCTCTCTCTCTCTGTGGTGCCTATGTATGTGGAATAGCTGCCAAGCTGAGTTTGCGCGTGATTCTCATCTTTCCATGCAGACGGTTGATGGAGGCGGTGGTAGCGATTGCAGCGGAGGCCACCATCTGAGCGCGTGTTGGTGCCCTGCTCTATGCGGTTAGCGTGCCTCTGTCTCCGCTCATTGTTGCCGATTGAGTTGCAGTTCTTCTTGTTCCCATCACATGGTGGCACCTTCTTATCCCCGTTGTCTCCTATGCCTCTCGATACCCTCTATCTGTTCGGATTTTTTTTTTGCGATGCCAGACAAGACGTATATTCATCCGCACACGGACGCAAAAAGAGATGCACACGCGCAGAGACATGATAGGGGCTCGGGAGTGAGCATGCATGCCTGCATGCACATGAGGAAAGCGAACCCGTTTCCTGCGGTGTGAGACCTGGCGCGGACGGAAGCACCCCCTTGCGACTCGACTGCCAACTGTGTATCTCTCGAGACGAGGGGCACCGCTTTCTTGCCCTGCCCCTTATTTTTCTGCTGTTTTTCGAAGCCGTATTTCTGCAGCATGCGTGCGCCACCTCGATCCTTATCTGAAGAGTACGGAGCACTGTGGCGTATTCGTTACTCCATCCCCTTCTTCCATTGTGGCGCACACGAAAGTGTGCTTCCAGAATGTTTTTCTCCTCCATCCCTCACTCACTGTGCACCTCTCCGCACCCCAATCGTCAATGCTCTGATCTCTTTCTCTCCCTCTCCCCTACCTCTCGTCTCTCGCCCGACCTGGCTTACCGGCACACTCACTCACTCTTATGCTGGTGATGCAAGCCCTCCCCCCGGTCACACCGGAGCAAGCGCACTGACGGACACATCAACGCCCTAGTACCCATAGAGCTCGAAAAGGGTCGCGCACACGACGGGGGATTCGTGGCAACTCGTGACGCACTCGGTGCGTATTTTGAATTTTTTTCGGCTTCGCGGAACCCGTCCCTGGCTCTGCTGTGTCGAGCAGATCAGCTTCTTCACGCACACAGCCGTCTCAGACGGCTTTCGCGTCGCTTTCCCATGTCTCGCTACGTTCCTCCTCACCGACGTGAAGCAGTGGCCTCGTCCTCCGACGACCTAACCTCTACCAGCTCGGTGGCTTTTCAGCAAGAGTCATGGCGCGCGTTAAGCCGCAGCATCACCGGCGTGGTGAACAGGGTGAACAAAGACAACCTGGAACAGTCAGCCGTGGAGCTCTTTCGAGAAAACCTCATTCGCGGCCGTGGCTTGTTTGCCCGTAGTATGATGCGCACGCAGCAGGTGGATCCAGATCTTACCCCGGTGCTGGCCGCTTTAGCCAGCCGCATCAACAGAGATCTTCCGACGGTGGTCGAGCTGCTCTGCAGGCGCCTTGTGGTGCAGTGGAATCGTGCCTACCTGCGCAAAGACTGGCGCTACGTCGAGAACGCAAGTCGCTACCTGGGGTGGCTCTTCCTGCTAAACGTTGTCGAGGTGGACATCATCTATCAGCTCTTACTGAAGCACCTAACGTCGGAGAAGCGGAGAGACGAGGATATTGATCAGGCGGCGAAGTTGTTCAGGGAGACGTTCAAGGTGATGTCGCTGAAAGAGCGACGGTCCTTCCACGAGCAAATCCTAACCCCCTTTCGAGATCTGTTGGCCATGGATGACGAGGAGCTGCGGCTGTCTACCCGCTCCCAGGCGGTGCTCGAGTCGTGCCTGAAGGAGGTGCAGGAGTGGGAGCGGCGCAAGGAAAGGGAGGAGGCCATTCCGGACTACCTCGTTCTCTTTGACCTGGAGATGCAGCAGAGGCATGAGATGGACCTGGACGAGAAGTACCCGACGGAGGATACGCTGGACAGGTACGCGTTCGATGCCGAGTACGACACTCACGAGGAGCAGTACGAAGCGGTGCGCAAGGCTATTCTCGGCGAAGACTGGGAAGTGGAGCTGCTGCAGCAGGTCGCAGACGCCGAGGGGGACGACGATGAGAAGGGAGGCGGTGAGGGCGACGACGAGGCCGCTGATGGCCCATCTGCTGGAGCAGGTGCGGCTGCATCCGAGGCCGCTTCGTTGCCCACGAGTGCGGAGCTGGATGCGTCCAAGACTCTCATAGACGCCGAAGAGCGCAAGCTCCGGCGTGAGGTGTACCTGGCGATGCGCAGCAGCATCCGCGCCGATGAGGCAGTGCACAAGATTCTGCGACAGATGCAACCGCAGACGGAGCGGACCATCTGCTTCATGGTGATCGAGGGCTGCTGCGAGGAGCGAGCCTACCGCAAAATGTACAGCATGGCAGCGGAGCGACTGTGCAAGAGCAACGCCCGTTTTCAGGCCTTCTTTGTGGAGGCGTTCCACGCGCGCTACGAGAGCGCGAGCGAGCTAACGTTGAAGCAGATCGAGTACACGTGCAAGGTGTACAGTCATCTGCTCCGCACCAACTCGGTGTACTGGAGCCGCTGCCTAGGCTGTCTCGATATAGTCGAGAACAATGAATCGCAGCGGCTCATGATCCAGTATCTCTTCAAAGGACTGGCGGAGGAGATTGGCATATCGGGTGTCATGGAGCAGTTTCAGAAGGACGAGGAGTTGCGCTGGCACACCCAACGATTGTTCCCGCTCAATCAAGGAGTCGATACACTGAAGAGTGCGGTGAATTTGTACGTGGCGATGGGGCTGCCCGAGATGACGGCGCCTTTACGAGCTGCGCTCGAAGAGGAGAGGGCGGCTCAGAAGCGTGCGCGCGTGGATTACTAAGGTAGCACCTCCTTTTTGTTTTGTGCGCTCTTACTGTTGTCTTGTGCGTGCCACTTTTCAGTGGCCCCAACGTGTACGACCAATTAAACTACAACTAAGGCACGTAAAGCTGATGCAAAGTGCGGTTTTTTCTTGTTTGACAGGAGGTATGACGTGCCAGGTGTGCATCTCCTTTTTGTTGGGTGGGCGGAGGTGGGTGAGGGCACGAACACGTTCGATTTTCGTTGCTGTTTGTGTTGTTACCGGTGCGGGTCTCTCGCTGCGTCCTCGACCTGTGTTTGCGTCCCCTTGTTGGAAGCACTGTGTCCCTCCATGTGCATGTGTGGGCGCGTCGGCAGCTCACTGCATCCACGACACGCCACACGTGCATCAAGGCAAATGGCTGTAGCCATTTCTAATGGTGCGCCTTGGCCCCTGAGGAACTGTCCAGAATTCCATATTGCATACATCTCATCTTTTTGTCCTCTATGTGTCTCTTTCTCTCCTTCGTCTCGTTAATGCCGAGTGGGGCGATTTCATCAACCGCCGATTCGCCGCGGACAGGAAATCTGCGCCGCGTCGCTACCGTACCCCCTTCCCTCCCTGCGTTACCCGTACACGGTGCACGTTGCCATCGCCTTCTTCTCGCATACAGCAAACATCTGCATATATATATCTATATATATCCGCTTGCAAACGTTCGCAGTGATATCCCGTCGCTCACTCGACAGCCGTAGTGGGTTTTCGACTGCTTTACATTGCCTGTGTGTTTTTTTTCTCCCACGCTTCTCTCCAATCCTCTTCCTCCCTTGCGTGTAACGGAGCCGTGGCGATGAGTCTGAAGTCCAGCACGTGCCGCAGCTTCGTGCGCGTGCGCCCCTTCACGCCGTCCGAGGCGCAGGTATGCCCCGAGGACAGCGCCATCCCCCGCGGCATCCTCCAATGGGACGGCAAGAACACCATCTCTGTCCTCGACCCGCAAAACCACTTTGAGGTGCGCCGCAACGCCATATATCCGGTCACTGAGGTGCTCTGGTCATTTCAGGAGCCTGGAGAGGAGACGTTGAAGTCTTCGAAAAAGCAGAGGCCCGCCACACAGCAAGATGTTTACAATCGTGTCGTGGCGCCGATGATACCGGCGATTGTGGAGGGCTACAATACCGCCTTCTGCGTCGCCGGTGCCAGCAGCAGCGGCCGCTTCTACACCCTCTATGGCAGCGAGGCTGAAGGCGCCCACCGCGGCATTTTGCCCCGCTTTGCTGAGGACATCATTTCCTCCTTTAAAATGAACGCGCAAACCAACAGCACCCTCAGCGTGGAACTGGAAGCGGTGGACATCTCCGGTGAGACCTACGTTGATCTCCTCGCCACGGGCCGGCACGGCGGCAGCATCCAGACTTCCGCGGATTCATTGAAGCTGCTATCGACCCCCAGCGGGCCGCGGCTGGCGGGTGTCAGCAGCGTCGCTGCAGATGGCACGCCGGAGCTGCTGAAGGTGATTAAGCAGCTCCACCGCATTGTGGAAAAGCGGAACAGCACACACACCGTCTCCTTCCGCTTCACCGAGACGTTCGAGTTTGAGGATCCAGAGAACGTGAACCAGTCCGTGAGCAAGTCACGTCGCGTGCAGGTGTTGTTTGTGTTCCTGCGCAACATGCCGTCCGCCTTCCATCGCTGCATCGATGTCGCCGTGGAGCACGACAGCGGGGAGAATCCGCTGGCCAAGGTGCCGGTGCGCGAGAGTGCCTTCACGAAGCTGTTCCCATCGCTGCTGCAGCAGGGCTTCCACCTGAACATGATCTCGTGCGTCAGCCCGTATTACGAGCATATGCGAGAAGACATCAACACGCTTCAGTTTAGCGTGAAGGTGAAGAGGCTGAAGGGCAACCCGCAGCTGCTCCACGATGAGAGCTTCGTGGAGATGCGCCGGCTGGCGGACGAGGTAAAGGACCTGCAGGTCGAAGAAAAGAAGACGCATGAGGCACTGTCGGTCGTGCAGAACGAGCTGAACGCGCGCGAGGTGGAGCTGATGAAGCAGGAGGCTAACTATAACAAGACGATGAACGACATCATTGCGTCGCAGCAACAGGTAAAGCTGGCGACGATCGGCCGCAACATGGAGGCCGAACGCTCGAACCGTGCGCGCAAGCAGATGAACACGGAGCTGAACAAGAAGCGTGCGGAGATCAAGGAATTCCAACAGATGCAGGCGGCCCTCGAAGCGGCGGCGAAGAGGAAGATGCACGACGCGGATGATGCGAAAGTGCGCGCAGAGGCGGTGGAGGCCATGTTGAAGAAGCAGAAGACAAACACTGCCATCTACGAGGAGCGCCTCAAGCAGTACATGGAGGAGGACAGGAAAACGGAACGCATTGAGGCCTTTAACGTCGCCTCTCCCGATGAGCAGCGGAGTATGCTTATTAGCGGGTCGGATGAGAAGAAGAGTGCGGACGCCGAGATTCAAAGGATCGAGCGAGAGCGCACCACTGCGAGGGAGCTAGACAATACCAAAGAGCGAATGCGCGCAATTCAAGCAGAATACGACATCGCCTATAATGCCGCAGCGCCGAGTCGGGAGAGGGCGGAGCTGGAGGAGGAGATCGCCAAGTATGAGAAAGAGATATCCGAGGCACAGTGCGAGATTTGCCGCCTGCAAGATGAGATCGACAAGAAAAAGTCGCAGTGCCAGTGCAACCTCATGTAGTGCGGCCGTTCTGTCGTTCTTTCTTCGAGTACTCCGCCTGTACGAGTCTCTGTGCGTGCACCGGCACACGCACACACACACACACACACACACACACACACACACACACACACCGTCCCCTTTACATTCCCCGAGGCGCATCTTCTACTCGCGTTTGTTCAGTACGTTGCCGCTTTTTTCTGTTTGTTTGTTTCATGATTATCATTTGCGGTGTCTGGCCCTTTTATGTGTGTGTGTGTGTGTGTTTGCGCTTCGCATCGTCTCTTTCTCTCTCTCGCTCTCTCTTTCGTTGCTGTTGTTTCGCCACATATCTTGAGCATTCACGAGTGTATCGGACATGAAAATCCGAGCAGAGTACGGGGAGGGCGTGCTCAGATGCACTCGCTCGGCATTCTTGATGGTCGTTCGCTAGTCCCGCTGCCCCTCCTCCTTGATACTCCTTGGCGCTAGGGTTGGCAAATGGCAGGCACAAGACCAGTAATGGATGGTGCAGCGCCCGTGGACGCGGAGGTCTCTTGCGATGTTGTGATGTTTTCTCCTCCTTTTTTGTCCCCCAACGAGTCTGCAGTGATGCCGATGCTTTGCCTCGCCCATTATGTGTCTCCTTTTCGCTTGTTCGTTGTTGCTTGCCTTTCATCGTCCTCGTGGCTTTCTTTTCCTTTTTGGGGGTTTTGCTTCCTGTACCGCGGCCTCTCTCACCTGTACGTATTCATGCATGTGTTCTCGCTTTTATGTTGTCCTCCGTGTGGGCGGCTGTGCAATGGGCTGCCGATTGCTTGCCGTGTCGGCCACCGCCACTTACTGTGCTCCTTGTCGACTCCCCCCCGCCCTCTTACCCCTTCCTCATCTAGATGTGGTCATGTGTGCTTTTCTTTGTTCCGTTGCGCAGAAAACATCTAGACACCCCCCACTCACCCTCCCCCCCACACACGCACGCACGCACCCGCACGCGCGCACACACACGATGAGAAGGGAATGTACAACAGCGCATGTTAAATTTTTCTCTTGTTTTTCTTGTTTTATGTCGCCGATGCATTCGTGCCTTGGTGGTGCAAACACCTTCTTCTCTGTGGACTCGACAACCCCCTGCATCCTCCCGCCTCTATGTGTGTGTCATTCTCTTATTATTATTATTCTGGTTCTTCTCTCATTCTCCTTCATCTGTGCCTTGGCTTTAAGAGTAGACCGTGTCGCTGCGTCGGCCTGTGCGCATGTGCGTGTGGGCGAGTGTGTGTGTGTGTGTGTATGCTGCGAGTGCCCGCTCCCGCTTTCCTCCTTACTTGCCGTGAATCCTTTCTGACTTATGTGTTGGGCTGGCGGGGAGGAGGCGGGGAGACGCGCACAGAGAAGAAGAGAAAACAAAGGCGCATTTGATTGTTTCTCACGTGGCCTGTCGTTTTTATTGTTGTGTCACATTCGGACTTGCGTGCGGGGCGCATTGTGCGCTGCGGCTCAAACACGTTTTGCTTTTCTTTCGATGCTTCGGCTTCTTCGCAGAAGAGCCACAGAGAGAGAGTGGTAAGCCGATATGTGGAGGGTCACAGTACAGAGGCGCCTCCGCCCTCATCCTCACGCCTTACACAAAGCATTTACGCCTTTCGTTTACCGGGCTCCCTTCCCATGTTCTCCCTCCTTCCTTCCTGTCTCACAAGCGGCTGGGAGAAATCCACACACGCGCACGCACAAACCTGTAGCCTTGTTTTCGTCTTCACCGTCGTACGTTTTTTTCTTCTTGGGCGCAGCCACCACGCCATCGTTCTTTAGAGAGCGCTTCAGCGTGTGTGTGACTACATTGAATAGAAAGTATACTCACTTCGAAAAAAATATATCTCTCGTTATGCGCGAAACGCAGAGTTCTGTAGAGGTGATGTGTGGGTCCTCACACCTCCCTGCCTCAATAATGCAGGTTAAGGAAAGAACTCACAATCCTTCGATGGGGGACGGGACCAAAAGCGGGTGTGTCGGATTCACTCGTTTTTGTCGTCTGCATTGCTCTTCTTCGCCTGTGATAGAGGGCTTTGCAATTCTGGCGGGGTGTCACCGTTGGCCTAAAGGCCGATGTGAGGTGTAACGCGAGACTTGGATGATGTTCCGCTGTGTTTCCCTGCAAGGTAGTGGTGATGCCGTTGTCTCATGGAGATTTACTATGAGTGGCCGAGCCACCAGCGAGCACATCTGCTTTGTCACTACATAGCTGATGTGCATCTGTCCCTCTTCAACCACCTCTGATCATGACACGACTGCTCTTTCCCTCTCCAACACCACTGTTTTGCTTTTTTTCTTTCCTGTTTTTGGCGCCCCGTGTCTTCACGATGCGCCGCATTCTCGAACGTCTTTCTTGCTGTCGCCACGGTAGACTGCGCCACCGCACGATTCGAGAACACGTATAGCTGACACTTCGTTTCTCCTTGTTTCCTTCTCTTACGCCCATTACAGCTCGCCCGCGGTCTCGTTGCTTGGGGAGCTTTTGCCGCCCCCATCACCACTCTCCTTCCTCGTCAATCTTGACGCCACTGGACACCCCCACCCCCTTTTTTGCCAACATCGAAGACCGCCCCGCCATACCACCCTATCCCCTTCTTCATCTCTTGTTGCGATTCCACCGCAGGCGTCTTTTTTTTCTCTCGTCTCGGGTTTGCGTTTGTCCGAGGTCGTTGCGTTCCGCATCAGCAGACACGCAGACACTCATATTCTCATACGCGTCCCGCGCAACCGTGGTTTTCGGTCCCTTTCTGTTCGCCAGGTCGGCCACCAACGCAAACAACCCCCCAACCCGCCCAACAATGGTCCAACTGTCGCTCATTGAGGAGATGAAGGATAAGGTGTCACGCTTTATTCCGAACCCTTTCGTCGACATTGTCGAGGAGTGCACCGCCCCGCACCTCCTCATTCCCACCTACGAGCACGTCAAGTTTCTCTGTGAGAAGGTGAACAAGAAACCTGAGTCCACCGTTGACATTGTGCGAGCAATCCGGCGCCGTATCGCGGACTCTCATGTCGCCGTCAAGCACCTGACGATCCAGCTGCTGGAATCGATGATCAAGAGCTGCTCAACATGGTTTCATATCGAAGTGGCGACGCAGAAGGGTCTTCTGCGCGATCTGGTCGCTGTCGCGTGCGTGCAGCCGTCGACCGGCCGCGCGATGCAAGCGAAAGAGTCAGCGCTCTTGCTGACGCTTAACCTCAGCATCTGGTTTCGCGGCCACCCTGCCGAGGAGTGCTACATCCTCACAACGCTCGCCGACGACGTCCGCAACGAGATGGGGCCGAATTGCTTCGAGGGCCTCGAACCAGAACGCAACACACGCATGAAGGTGGAGGTTCACGCCCCCAACCGCAATCTACAACAGCCGGGCCAGCGTTCGGATGCTGGCCGCAACTACCAAGGGCCACGCTCGCACGGTCATCACCGCGACAAGCGCCATATCGTCGATGCCGTCGCAATCAACCTCCCCACCTCTGAGCGTGTGTCGGCGATGCTGGAAACGTGCATGGCCTTTTCTGATTACGTGAACAACGCTGTGACGAATCCCAATGTATGTTTGCGTGATGACGAGGTTGTGCCGAGCTACTTGTCGCAGCTGCGCGACGACCACATTTACGTCACAATTCTGCTGTCCTCGAACCTGCAGCTGGACCGCGACTTACTCCGGACAGTCTCTGACAGTCAGTCGGCCGTGCTGGCGAAGGTCGAGAAGTCGATGGCACGGCCGCGCGCTGACGCCACGCCCGAAGGGTCGTCAGCGTTGCCGCCAGCACTGCAGCAAACCCTAATGCGTTCCGCTGTTGACACGGAGCAGAGCGGCGGCGACGTCTCTGCTTTTCAGGAGACGGGGATGCAACAACGCCCGTCACCACCGCGCGCTGAGGTGCCGAGCGGGAACGTGGGCATGACGGGAGCCTCTCCGGCGCCGGTGTCTACTCCGCCCCTCGCCGCTGCGTCAGTGATAGAGGACTTGTTTGGGAACGGGCAGTCTGCGTCACAGGCTACGTCTTCAATGCCCAATTCACCCTTTCCATCAATGGAGGAGCCGGGGTCGGCGCCTGCATCATCTCCTCCGGCGGCGTCGCCTGAGGAGACTGCCAACGATACGGAGCCTGCTGTGAGCGACTTGGCGGCAGCCGCACCCATTAGTTCCAATGCGGCGGCGCCGCCACTCATGCGTGCAGAGGCAGGTGAAGCGGCTGGGTCGGAGGAGGTGCCTGCGCCGCTCCAGCATGTAGCATCCGAGTCCACCTCGGCAGCGGATACTGCAGCGGCTCCCACCTCACCGGCCGCGGACTTACCAAAAGACGCGGATGACTTCGATGCCTTCCTTGAAGGTCACGGGGTCAGCTAAATGGGAAAAAATGTGCCTGCGCGTTTGAGGTACCTGCTTTTCTTCTTGGCGCTATCGGCCTCTCGATGTTTTCGACGTCCTTATGTCAGCTCAGAAATACGACCGGTCAGTGTTGCTAGAAAGGGGGGCACACTTCTCCGCTACTTTGTTGAGCAGGGTTGTGCGAGCGGCTTCTGTGCGGCTTTGTCAGTCTATCTGTCTGCATTCGGCCTTCTACTCCCCTTCCCCGGACTTCCCGCCCTCACCACCATTCTTCGGGTTGCATTCTGTCTTCTCTCTTCTCTGTGATTGTTCACCACCGCATACGCGTGATGGCTTTGATGGTGGTAGTGGCCGTCTCTCTGCGTGTCTCTATCTGTGTCTGTACCCGGGCGCTCCGTTGCGTTTTCACCATATTTCCTCTCGTTTTTTGTTTGTTTCGGTGTGCATGCGTGCATGTGTGTGTGTGTGTGCGCGCGCGTGTGCGTTCGGTTTCCTCGCTCGTGTAGCCCGATGCACGTCGCCTTGTCTCTCGTTCTCTCCCCAGTTTGTTGTGACTGATGTTCACGTGGGTGAGGACGCGGATGTGCGCGTATGTTTTTTTTTGGTGGGGGGTCTTGGGCGGCCTTCACGGGTTTACTACTCCCTTCGCCCACCCCCAACCCCTCCATACAAGCCAGAGATGCACACACCCGCCAACTTACTCTCGCACCCCCAAAAAACAAACAAACAAACAACAGACACCCACCTCCGCGATGATGCGTGGATGATACACAGGTGGCTTTCTTAGCGTCGCGTTTTCTGACTCGGTTTCATTTTTGTTTCTTGACGTGTGCCTGTCTGTTCCCCTCTGCCCGTCTCTCTCTCTCTTGTGCCGTAGTGAATGTCACAGCTGCTTGTACGACGCCACGCGTTGCTTTACCGGGGCTTGCTCACTTCATTCGGGTGGTCACCTTTTTTTCTCTCTTCATTTTTTGCTGTATTGTACTCCCTGATGACGAGGAGGGGAGCTCCTTAGTGCGCAGCATCACAGTGTCCAGTATCCCCTCTCCCCCCTCCTCCTCCCACCCTCTATGTTTGAAAGCAGCAGCGGCCCCCCCTCTATCCCTGCCAATGCCGAACCACATCTGGTGGTGACAGGGTCAGATGCCTGCGACGCGGGGAGGCCAGAGCGATGTATCGCTACGGGTGTCGGCGGTCCGGTTGTGGATGTTGTTGGGTCGGAGCGCGCTGCGACAGTGAAGAGGCGTGCATCATCTGCGCGATGGGCAGAGTGTCAGCGCGACTCGAACGCAGCCCACCAGGCCCTCACTGTCCAGTGATGGGTGCCTGAGTCATCCCGAGGGATGCATGTCGTGGCGACCGGCAGGGTGGGAACTGTTCTGAGGAGATCTTCGAGGCGGGGGGAGTGGCTAGAATTCGAGGCCGCGGCCGTGCTCCCAGATGACGGACCTGGCGCATTGCTGTACTGGCGTGTCTAGCGCTGCTTGGCACCATGCGGACGAGCCTGTTACAGGTGGGGTGGAATGAAACCAAAATCATGTGCTATCGCAGAATGAACACGTTAAAAATGTTGCGCCTCATGGTAAAAGCTTGTCAAAAGGGGGGGGGGCGTCCAGCACCCCGTCGACCCGTGGCTTTCCTTCTCTGTGCTTCAAAATCACCGCGGGTTCTTTGAGAAGAGAGCTCGGATGTGACTCGCACACTGGTAGGCTTGCTTACAGACTGGGCAAGTGGCCGCCGTTGAGAACACCCGCGTCATGCCGTCTCCTGAGGGCCCAGGGATGGGGCCGCGATGGGTGCGGATTCATGATCCAACTATCTCCTTCTCTTGTGTGCATGACCTTTGGCGCCGATGCTATTCTTTGCTCGCACAGCAAGGCAACTGCAATGCACACGCACACCTCTCGCTCCGTACACTCTCTCCTCCTCTCTCTTTTCGCAGACGCCACGCCAGCTCAGCAGAACGAGTGTTTTCAGTTCATCGCTTCACCAGTCACCACCACCCTGACAGAGACCACCATCGCCAAGCATGTTTTGTGCACCGAGTCCGGCAGCAGGCGAATACAGACGCCGTCTTGCACGGCTTCAGGGGTGAAGGGCGGACTAGGCAACAGAGGCACTTACGGGCCGAAGATCCTGGCAGCCCTCTCCGCGCCGAGGAGCAGCACCAGTCGCAACAACAACCCTCAAAGAGCTCTGAAGACAGGGCTGCCTGTCCGGTGGCCCGGTGATCGGCAGTCTAAAGACACGACAATGATATGCTCACCGTGGTGGTAGCTTGCCACGCGGGAAGACGACACGCCACGGCGCTGCAGTTTTCCTCTGCGAGAGCGCATATGCCAATGCAGCTGTGTTGCACGTGCCCGCGGGCTGGCAGCTTGTCAGCTTGAGGGTCCTGATCATGTGCATACGATGCGCACGACGAGGTTGCACCCAGCCGACACACCGTCTTGATGACCTTTCAGGTGTAGACGTGGATAGAGGGGTCCTTTGTTGTCAGAATCAGAGTAATCCGTCGCACTCCCACGCAGCCCTGGCAGACCGTGGCACTCGTGCGAGAGCGCACGGAGGCGCTGACTATGGGGGGTTGGGGCTTAATGCCGCATTGCCACAGCAGAAAGAGGTGTGCCGAACGTGATGTGAATGAGCGGGAACGTGTGCGAGGACGTCGGAGAGAGAGAGTCTCTAGGCGACTCACGACCAGCATCAGAGAGCGCACACTTTCTTCTCTACTCAGTCCTCCACGCTTAGCCGAAAGGGACCGAAAGCAAACGATCACCGATGCGATGAGTGAGAAGTGGCAACACTCAGGAGTTCTCCCTGTCAGTATCGCAGCGCCGCCTAGCACTGCTCCCAAAATCTCAGTCATTCCTCTCCTCTCTCGGTGTGCGGGCGTTGGGGTACTATGCTTGGACCCGTTGCTCGCGGCGACGACATCTTTTGAGTCGACACGCCTTTTCGAGGGGCATCTGTTCCTATCCCTCGGTTGCGTTTCGGCCACCCCATGAGTGCGGTGCGCTCTTCATTCTACGAGACTTCTTTGCTCCCTCTCTTTTCCCTATCTGCTTCTCTACTTCTGCCATTGCACCTGTGCCGCGTGTCGGGTGGTGATGTCGCCGCCTTTATCGCACCTCCGCCTCTGCATATCTGCATATATCTGCATACGCGATGCGCCTGGGTGTCGGTGTCTCTGCGTACTCGTACCTGCATGTGTCACTTTCGTCGTCGCAGCTCCTCACCTGTACTCTCTGTCCCGTTCTCGCTCGCTGCAGGTCCTGTTTTCTCTTTCTAGTTTGCATCGGCCCGTTGACCAGGTCCCTCTCCCCCTTTTCCCTTCTCGTCACGCTTACACATCCCTCTCGGTCGTTACTTGTTGGTCGTTGTAGCGACACCACTCCTCACCCTCACCGGCGCACCTTCTCTGTCTGCGCGATTGCCGATAGGCGACAGACCACTCCACACGTACGTGCGCGCGTTTACTTTACAGACGATTTGTATGTGTGTAGGCTTCCCTCAAATGCATGCGTTTGCGTCGTTTAGCGGCTCCTCGTTTGATACGAAGTAAACTTTTCTGTGTGCATCTGGAGAGTAGCAGCCCCAACGCTGAGTGGACGCCTCAGGTACCCGCCCCCGCCTCTCCTCTATCTTTTTTGTTTTTAAAAGGCGTCTCCGCACCGACAGCGGCGTGCCGCAACGCCTGTGACACAAATACGAGCACACCGCACTTGGCTCGCACCTCCCTTCACATCGCGCACTCCTTTCCGTCCTTCGCCGTTCTCACCCCCCCCTTCCTCCCCCTTTTTTCTGTTTTTTTTTGTTTTTTTTTTCACTCTTTATTTGCCCGTTGCCCCCCCCCCCTTTTCCCCCACACACACACACCACACACACACACACACACACACACACCGAACCCCACCGCACTGTTGCGTATCGTCCCTTGTCACTTTTCCATTCGTTGCGTAAAGCACGGGTGCCATCATCTACAACCGCACAACGCGTGGGCCGTTACGCTTTGTTGCTCTGCTTTCGCTCGTCCGGCCACACATACCCACGAGCACGAAAGACAAAAACGATCATGTCGGCTCCACCGAGCTACAAAAACCTCGCTGACGTGGTAAAGGACTACTTGACGAAGGGCAGCGATGTGCGCGGGTGGCAGCTGGACGCGAACGAAGACGGAGCGCCCACCGGTTTCAACGCGTACCCCTTCGCCAGTCCCAAGGCTATTGGCGCTCATCTCTCCTACGAATGCCCGAGCTACCACACAACCCTCAAGTCGAAGGTGTCCGCCGCGTTCACGTCGTGGCGTGAGTACCTCCCCACTATCATCTATCACACCAAAGTCAACAACACGTCGAGCGAGATTGAGGTGGATGCTGCTGCCGCCTCCGTGAAGGTGACATCCAAGCATTCTGTCTTCAATGCTAGCTGCAAGTCGTCGCCGCTGGACGGGTTTGTGACGGATGCAAACGTGACGACGCGTGTGTTCAATCAGGTTTACGCTGGCGCGTCGCTGCACTACGATCCCAAGCGAAGCGGGGTGCGCAACTTCACCGCCCTCATGGTTCGCTACGCGTGCCCACACCTCAGCAAAGGTGATGTGCTTGGTCAGTACAGTCTGCAGGACGGCTTCTCGGTGCACATTCGCGTCCCTCTTCACACCTACATCGATGCTGCCGTCATTGCAGAGCGCAGGTGCGTTATCGCCGGCGTGCAAGCCCGTTCGCCATGCGGTGCTCGCCTCATGCTCAACACAAATGTGTCAGACGGCACGTACACCATGACAGCTATCCGAAACATGAACGACATCTGGAGGCTCACGGTGACAATGACGGCTCCGTTCGCCTCCGGGGAGGGTGCTGCCGCGCCGCGCTTCGGCCTGAAGCTCACCAACATGGACGCCGATGACTAAGGTCGAAATTGGAACACCACCGTTGAGAGCTCGTCAAGGACCTTGCTAAAGGATCACGACACGAGGTCCAATCAGGATAGTGTAAGTAGGCTGGATCTGACCAGCGTCCTGGATAAACCAGCGCGCAGTTGTCAGGGAGCGAACACGCGGAAAAGTGTGAGCACCAGTAGGCTGCGTCATCTGCAGAGCACAAGTCGTTCTTTGACCCCCTCCCTTGCGGCGCCAGCGAGCATCGGACAATCATGCTGTTCCTTGTTTATTTTTTCCGTGACTCCTTCACTGGTTGTCGCATGTGCCCTCCCTTCGCGTACCTTCCTCTCCTTCACTCAACCCGCTCACCTACTACCCTTCTGTGATGTTGCTTTTATGTGTGTGTGTGTGGGGGGGGTGTCTTCTGCCAGTGCACACGCGAATCCTCGGCCCCCCTCCCCTTCTCGTGACCAGAGGCAGTGTCGGTGCAACCGCCTCAGTCTCCCCTTCCTTTCCTCCACCCGCGAGAAGCGCAAAGCATCTGATGAAAGTCACAAGCGGGAAAGCGCACATCAGGTAGACGCCGAATCATAAACGGACGCGCGACCACCGCCGTGTCGCTGCCTCGCTCGTCAGTGCTTTACCTTCTGTGCGTGCTTATCTGCAGAGTCGTATGGAGAAGGCCAAAGACACGGGTGACAGCAGCAAGAGAAAATCGAAGTGACCATGATGCGCAGAGAGGACCCGCGAGTGACTCCGAACGGTGAACTGCACCGGGAATCGTTACTGGTGGCCTAGGCGAGGTCAGCGAGTCTCTCCGCGGGCCAAGGTGGATCCAGCAAACAGGAAAAAACGTGCGCGATCATCGGCTAAGGTGCCACGCCTATCTGCCCTTCTCCTCGAATCAACGAACAAGTTTGCTCACTCTTAACATTGGTGTGAGTAGGTGTGCGGCAAACGATCGAGGCTGCTCCTGTCCGCTTCTCGGGCCGTCTCGGTGGAACCTTTCGTCCACACGCCCCGCTGTGTAGTTTGCTTTTTTACCTCGCGTTCATGTATCTTGCCGGTCTGACCTTTTTTCTTCTCTTCTCTCTTCCTACGCCGCCTCCATCTGCTCTCCACAAGTGGTTCCGCATATCTGTGACGAACACGCTCCTCCTTTGATCTGTTCAGTGATGTCCTCACTACACGCGCCGCGTCGTTGTGCCGCTAGGCGGTGATGTCGGCGGATTTCGGTTGAGTGGCTACTTGTAAAGAAAAAAGAACAAAATACGAAGCCAACAGATGTGCACAGGCTGTCACTTCCATCCGCTGCGCCGACAGCGAGGCGCACACCGCGTTTTCCCCCTTGCTCACCTCAGACCTCGTAGTGATGTCGGTCTCCCGGGTGTCAGCGGTGAAGAGAGGCTCCGCCGATGGCGTGCGCGCCACTACGAATACCAAACAGACCATAAGCACAGCCCCTGTACAGCCATCGCCGCCGTTGTCCACGTCACTGAGTCAGTTAGCGAGTAATGTTGATAGTGCCTCCCATCGCCTTCCGCTCTTTAGTGATTCTTCTAGCAGTGCTTCGAATCCCCCCTACGTGCCGGCTCGCAGGGTTTCTCAGCCTGAGCCGACAATCCTTTCATCTCCGTCGACAGGCTTCAGCGACAGCGGTATCGTGATGGCTGTTGTTGCCCGACGCTTAGCTGGGCTCCTTTCCAACACGTTGTGTCGAACAAAAAGAGCCCTGGGCGACAACGTGGAAGCAGTCCCGGCACTTCTCCTGCGATTGGCTGCGTTGCTCAGCCATGTTCATGAAGAGTGCAGCTACTGGAGAGCAGCGCCGGTACGCAAACGGTGCTGTCGAAAGAGCGGGGGACCTTCGGTGTGGATGCGGCAAAGCCGTCATCCGTAGTAAGTGCAGGCTCCTTTCCACCTAAGGAATTCGATGGAAGGGAGATCCAAGTACTGTTAGATGTGGCCTACAGGAAGGACACCGTGATTTCGTCCGCTCAGCAGCTGTTGCGGCGTCAAGAAGGCCATTCCTATGAGGTACTCGGCAGCCTCGTAAAGGAGAAGAGCGCCCTGATCGGACGGATGACGCTGAGGTTTGACGACGCGAAGCGTCAGAAGTCGAAAAAAAAACGCTGGTGCTTCTGGGTAGACATACGCTCCCAGGAACTGATTTCTCTTGCGATGTGTGACACGAATCGGCCGGTAAGTGTGCACGCCCAACACATGCGCGCACAAGGACAAACTCACTCGATCCTCCTATCCGTGTGCCGCCTCCCCTCCCTCCCTCTCCCACTGGCTCTTTTCTGCTATCTCGACGTGAACACGCACAGAAAAAGAAAAGAGGACCTTTTTCCCGTCCCGTGTCCTTCGCGTCGGCGCGTACGCGATCCCAGTATCTGAGCCTCAGCCGCACAAAGATGCGTCACTCAGGATGCGGAAGGGGGGGGGGCGGACACGCTACGTTGCGCGACGCCGCTTTGGACACATCAAACAGCTTGTCCCGGCGCTCTCTTCTCTGCCTGCTACACTGATGACGATGGGTCTCTCTTCATCGCATCAACTCGGCTCTGTGGCGTCGACATTTTTCTCAGCATCACCCACCCTTTTTTTTCCTTCGCAATGTTGTCCTCTTCTTCTTCCTCACTCATATCACACCGACTCGCACTGACACTGCAACTGCTCATGCACCCAAACCCACACGCACCTTCGTCAACGGCGCAGTCTTGCTACCTCACGGCTTTCCTACACCCTCCCACCCCACCCCCTCTTCGCGACCCATCACCATGTCCGCTGTGGAGTCTGGCTCGAAGGTTCTCCGGATGAAGGAGAGCGACGCGCAGAAGCTGCTGGCGATGCGCTGCCACATTGGCACGCGCAACCAGAGCAGCGCGATGAAGAAGTACATCTATGGCCGCACGGCGGAGGGCAGCCACATCATCGACGTGCACATGATGTGGGAGAAGCTGATCCTCGCTGCTCGCGTGATCGCCGCTGTGGAGAACCCGAAGGACGTGTGCGTGTGCTCGTCGCGCCTGTACGGCACGCGCGCCATCTACAAGTTCTCGCAGCACGTGGGCACGAGCTTCCACGGCGGCCGCTTCATCCCTGGTACGTTCACGAACCAGATCCAGAAAAAGTTCGTGCAGCCGCGCGTGCTTGTGGTGACGGACCCGCGCACGGACCACCAGGCCATCCGCGAGGCGTCGCTGGTGAACATCCCTGTGATTGCGCTGTGCGACACGGACGCGCCGCTGGAGTATGTGGACATTGCGATCCCGTGCAACAACCGCGGCATCAAGTCGATCGGCATGATGTACTGGCTGCTTGCGCGCGAGGTGCTGCGCCTGCGCGGCACGATTGTGCGCTCTGTGCCGTGGGAGGAGAAGGTGGACCTGTTCTTCTACCGCGACCCCAACGAGGCTGCGGAGGAGAAGGCCGCCGCGGCCGCTGCGGCACCCGCCGCGGAGGCGGAGGAGGGCTTCGGCTGGGTGGAGCGCAACGACGACAACGCATGGGAGGCGTAAGGCGCTGTGAAGAAGGCGCGGACGACAGGAGCGGTGGGAAAGTGGCGGAATGACGATACTTTGTCGCTCTTCTGTGCCCCTCTCTCCTTGTCGTTGTCGTCGAACTCTTCACGCCCCTCGGTTGTGCGCGCGTGCTGTGTCCCTAGTGAGGTCCGGCTGTGCTCTACGCACACGATAAGGTGATTTATAACAAACTGGTCTAGTCATTTTTCTTTTTCGGTCTTTGCAGGGGTGAGTGATGCCGCCAAGACGGTTCAAACGCGCGTGCTGGGTGTCTGACGTTCGACGAGGGAATCGACCTTCTTACAACGGTATGCCCACAGCACCGCCCTCTTGGTGGTCCTCATCCCCCCTAAAGCGCCTTTGCTTTTATCACTTTCCACGACGTCGAAGCAAGCCAACACACACGAAAACGAACCAAGCAGTCCCGTGAAGGGGCGCTTCCTGACGGGCGTGAACTGGCAGCTGAGCAGTTTTTCCACCCCCTCCCTTTGCGTTGCAAGGGCGTATAATCATTAGCAGTCGATGGACGATGCCCATCAGCTACGGCCGTAGCTGCAGCCCACTCTCATGACGAAAGTGTGGGGAGGGAGGCGCTGTGGCTGTGATGGACGCCTTCTCATGCACACGAAGAGGGGCGGCAAGCATCATGTGCTCGTCTCCTCTCTTGCAGGAAGGGCGGTGCACTCTGTCACGTCTCCGATTGTGACCTTGGATGTACCAGCCTCATCACCCTCACTTTTACTTGGTCTTGCACTCTACCTTACCTGTTCATTTTACGTGTATACCTCGCCCGTTTTTCTCCCCTGGCACGGTGCCTGCGAGCTTGTTTCTCCTTGCTGAAACAGCCCTCAAGGTCTCGGTGACTGATAGAACTTCTAGACGCACTTCTTGCCTCAAGATAGAGCACTCGTGGTGTATGCGCGTCTCCTGCGTCACCCTCGCACTGAGCGCATGGTCCTTGGTCTTGGCAGTAGAAGCGCACCCGCAGTTCTCCTTCACCTCTTTTCCGCGCGCCTCACCTTTGCTGTGTGCAAATGGAGCACTCATTGTCATGCTCTGGACGCGTTTGTCGCGGCTGCTACGGCGAAATAGCGGAGATTATAACGCACACGGATGGCATTTACATGCTGCAGACGAAGCGGCAGGGCACAGCGCACCAGCTGAACGTCATCTGGCGTGTTTTAGGTGAGCAGTTGGAGGAAATGCTCATCAAGAAGCGGTCCGGGATTGTGCTGGACTTTCTGCACGCCAGCATCAAGGTGCAGCGAGTCATGCTCTTTGATAAGTCCGTTGCCATCGAGCTGAAGCCGCAGCTTGTGCTGCTGCCGGACTTCACGTCAAAGTTTCACCTCAAAAACGTGTTGGAGATGCAGGATGCGCACTACCATGCAACCGTTCCCAACACGGTCAGCTACATCACCATTGCCTCCATCGTTGGTACAGACCGCTTCGTTGTCGAGGCGGCTGTGAAGGACTCGGTGCGCGAGATCGGCAAGTACCTGCAGCGCAACGCCGCCTCGACGCTCACGATCGACATTGGCGTAGGCTTCTTGGAGTTCCAAGACAGAACGTACCGCATGAAGTGGAGCCGAGAGTTCCTCGCTCGGATGAGGGCATCCGTTGGCGCAGCCGAGGTGGTGACGCCCTACGACCCGCCGTCGAGGACGATCGGCGGCCCTACGGCACCGTGCCGCTTTCAGAAGAGATGTACCTCAGAGAACCTGCTGCAGACCCAAGTTCGCGACACTGTGCTGGCGGAGTCACGCCTAAGCGCTGCGGACTTGAACGATGGCATGGGCAGCTCCTCGTATCGCAGAACTCACTGGTAGGCAGCTGTTCGGGGGAAGGCGCTTGCCTGCCACGTCTTGCCTCCATAGCTTTCATTCCACTTTGTCGCGCTCGTTGATGGCGGCACTTCTCCGTGCCAGAGAGCAGGCGAAAGTTAGCCCACGAATTCAGCAAGTTGGCGCGCAGACCCTGTTGTACTCAGGATTTGCCCCCCTCCCCCCTACACACACACATACATCGCATCACCCTCCTCTTCATCCTCCAATCCTGCGCTTCTCATGCATCTCTGTCCGTGCCTGTGTGCTGAGCTGTTTGGCCATCCTTTGAATATATACGTGTTTTTCCTTGCTTTTGGTATCTATGTGATTTGTATGCGCAGGCGCCGTATGTACACCAGACTGTGATGTGCTGGCGAGGTGAGTTGGCAGGCATTTCGTCGCCACCACCCGCGCTTTCGCACACTCTTTTGTTGCTTCTCAACTCTGCATCATCGATCTCTTCAACGTGCGACTTTGCAAGGTGCACACGCGTTGCAGGGACTGGACGGCACCGTGCATCAGCCGTGGATCATCTCGCTTCAGTGCACGCCTCCAGTCATAACGCGAACTGCTGGTTGCCGTTTGTGCTGAGGTTCCTGCGTGTCTTGCCAGACTCACCATGACCGTTTTTTGTGAGGTGTCGTACCTGTTCACCAGATGTTTGTCAGAGCGTACTTCGCTCACCCTAGGGGGGGGGGGAGGGGTGCCTTCTCTGGCAATCCTCTACGTACTCTGCCTTCAGTGGGTGTGTCACGTCATCTCTCTCGTTCTCTTTCTGTCGTTTCTCTTTTATTGGCTGCTGTTCTTGTTGTCCTGCTCTCTACGCGTGCGTGCTCCTCTCTCCCTCTCTCTCTCTCTCTCGATGTGCCTCACTGCGACTCATTCGGGTGTGCGCACTTCATATCCATTGCTGTCTGCCACCCGCGCACGTGCCTGCGCGTCAACCTCCTTCACACACACACACGCGCACTCACACGTTACTGTCGTGGTGTGTGTGACTGTGTGTGTGTGTGTGTATTTAGCCTTGTGCACCGGAGCTCACGGTAAAGAAATCCGTACATTTCGTTTATTTGATCGTCGTTCTTTGTCTGTCCCTCCATTCGCGGTTGCCTTTGTTCCTCGTCGTTTTGTTGGTCCCAGCACGCGAGTTTTCTGGAGACGAAAAAAATGCAGGGCGGTGCACCGAACAACGGAAATCCGTACGCCGGATACCAGCGCGGCTACCCGCCGCAGGATGGTATGCAAGGATACCCGCAACAGGCGGGCCGCGGCGGTGGCGCCGGTTACTATGCGCCGCAGGTCCAGCAGCCGCCGCAGCCGCAGCAGATGGCCTCCCAGCAGATGGCCTCCCAGCAGATGGCCTCCCAGCAGATGGCCTCCCAGCCGCCCCAGCAGATGGCTGCGCAGCAGTACAGAGGTTACAGCCAGGCTTACAACCAGCCATACGCTGCACGTGGTGGCTACCAGCCGACACCGCCTCAGCAGCAGGCACAGCTGCAGCAGGGCTATGCTTCTCGCGGTGGCTACTACCAGGGCGGTGGCGCCTACGGTGGCGCCGGTATCCAGCAGGGGTACCCCGGTGCTGCGGCTCCGATAAGCCGCGGCGGCTATGGGCCGGGCTACGGGCCGGGCTACTACCCAGTTCAGCAGCAGCAGGGCTACTACAACCAGGGCTACAACCAAAACCCCAACTACGCGCCGGCAGCGCGCGGTGGCTTCCAGGGCGGCGCGTACGGCGTCCAGCAGCAACCGCAGCAACCACAGCAGCCACAGCAACCACCACAACAACCACAACAACCACAACAGCAGCAGCACCAGCAGCCCTTAAACCAGCAGTACGGTCGCGGCGGGCGTGGCGGGCCGGGTGGGCTACAGCGCGGCGGTCGCGGCGGTGGTCGTGGTCGTGGTGGGCGTATGTTCGAGTCGTATGCCGTCGTCCACCTCGACAGCTACGCGCAACTGGAGGAGGTCGGCCGAAAGGGGGCGACGGAGACGATCGTCGCACCGGAGGTGCTCTCTGCGATGCGTTCGCGTGCGCGCGGTAGCACGATTCGGGTACTCGTCGTAATCCAGAAGAAATACGCCGCCGCCTGCCTGTCTATCCCGCGCGGTCCCGAAGACACTCTTCTGTCGGAAAAGACAGCTGAGACGTTCGTGGGGGTTCCATGCGTGATCGTTGGCCATGCTGAGCGCCTCATCGACCTGGCCAACGGTGCAGCTATCCAGGGCGCCGTGTTCAGCACCTTCCGCTCCCTCATGATGCTCTTGACGACCTTCGACAAGCCGCAGACGACGCCGGCGGAGGGTGAGCAGCCAGTAAACGTGCATGATAAGACCCGCGATGAACTGCTGGAGGCCATCACGAAGGACATCGCGACGTACGAAGCGCTGATGATCGAGATGGCGGCCGACTCGGATGAGTCCACGAGGCTTTTCAGCCATCTCATGCGCCTCTTGGATGATGAGGTAGATGGCCCACAGCAAGGCGAGGCCCACGAGGAGGGCGCGGAAGCTGACGTAGGCCACAATGAAGGCGAGGAGGGCGAGGAGGGGGAAGAGCAAAAGGCGGCGGTCGCTGAAAAGCCCGCTGAGGGCGCCGCTGCCCCCAAGAAGATGGTGAAGCGCACGCTCATGTCATCGCCGCAAGGTATCCGCATCCTGCGCGCTGCTCTCACCGTCAGCAGTAAACGACAGGTCTTCTTTGAGAAGATCGTGCCGCCGCCGCCGAACCCGGAAGCCAACCCGCTTAACCGCATCGAATGGAGCTCCTCGCTGCGGCTCATCGACCCGCTGTTGCACTACCCGCTTCTGTCAGACCTAGTCTTCCAGTTTTTCGGCGTTGCCCCGGTCGGTGGGGAGGCTGCGAAGCCGGCGAAGGCGAAGGTACAAGAGGTGAAGGCATTGTGCGACGCAATCGCCCGCTACGGTGTGCAGCTGACCAGCTCCGCCAGCTGCGGCAACACCATACTGGCCCTGCTGCAGGCCATGGATCCTCAGCACGCCAAGATCAGCGTGGCTGAGCGGGCCGCGGAGGAGACCAACAGGAAGCCTGGCCTGAAGCGCGGCCGCGAGGTGGAGGAGGGTGGCGCTAATGCCGACGACGGCGCGCAGAAGGCAAAGACGGAGGAGGCGCCAGAGGAAGAGAGAGAAGCGTCGGAGTCGCCGGCGGCGAAGCGGGCCCCCAGCAGCCTCGCAGAGTACAAGGCCTCGGCTGCGCCGGTGGACTGGCGTCTATACTACGCCGTCGCCGAGTCGTGGTGCACCGGCGAGCAGCCCGTGCTGCGCCGCAAGCGCACGCGCTTCACCACGCAGGCGCAGTTGGACGCCGACGCTGCTGCGGCGGAGAAGCCCGCAACGGTCGAGTCTCGCCTGCGCTATGTTGGCCACCACCTGATCGGTTCCTTTGTTCTACGCTACATGACCCCTATCTTCGCCGACGTCGTCCTCTCCGCGCTCAAGAACCCCGCTAGCCGCAAGAAGAAGGAGCACGATGCATTTGTGCAGCAGTGCGAGGCGATCCTGTCCACTATGGCAGGCGCATGGTCGACCAACGATGCTAGCTTCACAGGGGGAAACGTCTACCGAAATCTTCTGACAAGCCTCGCCAGCCGCGCCGTTCCCGGCACCCCCATCGAGGCGTATCTGCGCAAGCTGCTTGACGGCATTGTCAACACCATCTTCGAGTCGTCGAAGGAGAAGTACCTCTCTCACTGCGTGCAGGAGGCGCTCACGGTGGCTCGACAGACGAAGGATGGCGGGCGCTTCACACTGGAGGTGGCACGTGCGTTGATGGAGAAGGCCGACGAGTCGTTCATGAACCTCGCCATCAGTCCCTCCGGCAACTACGTGGTGCGCCACCTGTGCGGACAACTGACGGACTACGCCACGGGCAAGGTGGCTGCCGAGTCGGAAGTGGTGGCGGAAGCCAAGGAGTTGGAGGCGAAGTATTACACCTTCATGACAGCCAACCTGGGGAAGCTAAGCAGAATTCAGTACGGCAGGGGTCTCGCCGGTTGGCAAAGCGAGCAGGCCGCCCGCCTCGGTGCCGCAAGCACCGCAAGCGCCCCGGGTGCGACGAGTGCGCCGAGCTCTCCCAACGCTGAGTGACCATGCCTGGTTCCCTTTATCTTAACTAAAGAGCAATGCGCCCCTCCCCCCGTCATTATAGACGTCACTTCTCGTCGTTTTGTGTGTATGTGTGTGTGGGGGGGGTATATCGCCCTGTCTTTGGCTCATGATCTTTGTTCTCCTCTCATTTCTCTGACTACCGCGGTCGTCTGTCTTCTTCTGTCGGAGCAGAGTCGCGTGTTTTTGTATCTGTATGCGTATGTGTGTGTGTGTGTGTATGTGAGTGTCTGTCCAAGGTAGTCTCACAGCTGGAAAACAAGTCAAGGAGCCGAGAATCGAACTGTACACCCCTTCCCTCTCTCCTGTACCCGCAGTGAGAAAACAGCAGCAACAGCAGCATATGAGAACGTGCTCGGCGCAAAAAGGAAGAGGTGAAGCTAACGTATGCCGTGGTATGGCGTATTCTTTACACGGCAGCGGTGCAGAAGAAGGCGTCTGCAGACACACGTAGGCCAGTGTGGAGGAGGCATTTGTAGCGAAATGCGGGGGAGGGAAGGTTTTTTTTTGCCGTGGACGAGCGGCCTGTAGCGCAAACAGGAAGGGGGGGGGGCAAAGGAAAAGGGGCGTAGGGCACTCTTTCCTTGTCTCGGTGCAGCGCCACTGTTCTTTCTGTGAAGACGTTTCTTTTTGCTGTTATTTGTTTGGCATGTTGGGTGGATAAACCGTAGGAACCAAAGGGGCTCTTTGGATGGCAAGGAGAGCTTCAAATGCTGTGTAGCACGCTGAGCGCCCGCTGTCTGTCTGTCTGTCTGTTTGTGTTTTTTTTGCTGTTGTTGTTTTGCCCACGTCTGTGCGCTGACGTCGATATACATGTATGCATATATATGTATATATATTTATATATACAGGTATATATAAATATATATTGTTGTTGTTTTCTTCGTTTCCTCTTTGCTCTTCTGTTTGTACTCGTGAAACTCAGGGTGAGGTGGGCGAGAGGAAGGGGAGGGGCTGACGACTGGAAAGAACAAGCACGATGACCTCCTCCTGCAGCTCGTCGGTGCTCCCTTACTATTATTTATTTAGTTATTACTGTTTTTCCTTTTGCGTTTTTGAGGAGGGTTGTTTGTTCGCTTTTGGTCGCATATGTGCGTGTGTTAGCGAGTGTGCCAGCTTGCACTTTGGCCTCCTCGCCTTTTCAAACATCTTTGCATGTGTGTGTGTGCCGTTGTATCGATCTCGTTTTGTGGTTTCTCTGCGTCTCTCAAGAGATGCTGCTGCATGCCACATGCACAGTCTCTCCCCGTGTTAAGGGATGTGACGTGTTGATGCAGGCGGTGTGTGTGTGTGTCTGAGTTTGTGCTTGAAAGAAGATCCATGTGTTGCCGATCGTGTGTGTGGGTGTTATGTGTCTCTCTGAGTACTCAGGTGCTTTTCTTTGTCTTTTTTATGCTGCCCTCCTCCCTCCCCTCTAACTGTTCCCTTCATTTCCACATCCGCGGTGTGTCCCCCCTCCCCCTCCTCCCACTACCGCTCCCCCTCCCCTTCCCGCACCGTCGATGCGTGTGTCATGCATTGGACGTGTGGCTGTATGAGGGGAGGCAACGGGCGGCAGAGGGTGGCAGTGAGGCACACATGCAGACGTTTCGACACACACAGCGACACACCCGGTCTGGCAAAGAAGGAACTGGGGGGAGGGATGAGAGGGCGCTGTTGTTTTGTTTCTTCATGGAGTTTATTTATCTTGAATAGAGGATCTCGTTGTAGGGAAAACATTATCCAGTGAAGCGTCGACAGGACGCAGATAAAAGGTAACGGTGAAGGGTTGCTTGTTTGGTTGTACGCGATATGCGGTTCTCTCTCTCTTGTGCTCATGTGAGCCTAAGGCGTTAAGCATGTGAGTCGCTGTGAAACTGAGAAGACCACCCTTGCAACAAAATAGAATGCGGGGATGTTGAGGAAGAACGGAAGGAGATGGGCAGACGAGCAGCGTTGCTGCGGGGCAATGGCGATGTGCATCACGCCTAGGGTGATGTCCTCTCCGTTGAGTCTGCACGTCTCTCTCCCTTTGCCCTCCTCCCGTGCGGACGCGTTCACTTGGTGTCTCCCAGGACTCTAAAGGCACATGCGCACAGTTGTGGTGCAGCCACGATGCGCACCTATGCGCTTGTGCGTGCGTGTGCGTGTGTTCTTCTGGCGTATCCATGAGGGTGAGAGCGTCTCCTGCTCTCCTGTTTTCCTTGCTGGATCACTCTGCCCTCCAACGGCCTCAACCCGTGCACAGGGCGGAGGCGTGACGGCGTGCGGCTCATGCCAGGCTCGGTGCCTTGCTGGAGGAGCCACATCGAGAGAGCGACACAGAGAGAAGAAAGCTCTTTTGCTCGACTGTCTTTTTTTGCGGGCGTGCGAGCAGTGCCAGACGAGTGTTGGGCCTCTACGGCGCTGGAGAGCACAAACGCCTTCAAGCGTGTAGGCGCGTCCAGCAGCGGGAGCGATCACAACATGGACGGGGAACCGAAGTCCCGACAACGGATGCGCCCGGCATGTGCGTCCGTACCACACCGACGTTGCTCTCTCTCTCTCTCTCTCCCTCAAGCAACAGCTGATGCTTCGCCGCGCCGTCAACCATGCTCCTGCTCCGTGTGCCACCTTCGTTTATACAGGATACTGCCCAACTACATATCTCCGGTCTTTTTCGTTTTGTTTATTTCCACCCCTGATTGCACGTTCTTTGTGCGCGGCACTCCGTCGGGGGGTCGCGCGGTAGTATAATACCTCACAATAGGGAACTCGCTTTTGCCGCTTCGAGTTGCCGCATTGGTTGGCTCGCTGCGCTCTCTTCTCGCCCACTTGTTGTTTGGCGAGTGTGAGCGTGCTTCCGTTGGCTGTGCTGACGTGATTTGCTGCCGCCATCCGTCAACGTCGCGAGACCACCGTATCAATCTTTTCAGTCTGCCAGAGGGGTTCTGGAACGGAAAAGCAAAAAAGTAAAGCATATACGCACGCACGCACGAAAGCCCCTTGAAGAACATCAAAATGGATGAGGCGTACTCCCCAGAAAACATGGAGTACGAGTACGAGGACGAGGAGCTTGTGAGCTGGATTACGTGGTTCTGCGACTTGAAGGGCAACGAGTTCTTCTGCATGGTAGACCGCGAGTTCATCACAGATGATTTCAACCTAACTGGATTGGCCCCCATAGTGCCATTTTACCACTACGCGTTAGAACTCATCCTCGACGTGGAGTCGATGGAGAGCGACGGCCTTACCGAGCAGCAGAAGCGTCTCGTCGAGAGCTCCGCGGAGATTCTCTACGGTCTTATTCACGCCCGCTTCATCACCACCGGCCGCGGCCTCAAGATGATGGAGGAAAAATATATGCAGGGCGAGTTTGGTAGCTGTCCCCGCGTCTTCTGCGAGGGTCATGCGCTGCTCCCGGTGGGTCAGAGCGACGTGGTACGTGAGAGCTCCGTGAAGCTCTTTTGTCCACGCTGCGAGGACATCTACCACCCGCGCTCCGTCCGCCACCGTAGCCTCGACGGTGCCTTCTGGGGCACCACGTTCCCTCACCTGCTGCTCATGCAGCTGCGCGAGCGCGGCGTGTCGATCCCGCCGCCGAACCAGCAGTACGTGCCGAAGGTGTACGGCTTCCGCGTTCGCAAGCCAGGCACGCCCCTCATCACCAATGGAGCGGGCGAAGAATACACCGGGGCCGCCTCCGCAGGCGCAGGGGATGTGTCACGCAAAGCCGATTCCGGGCCTCATCACAAAGAAGAAGAGGGCGCCGTCGCAGGGTCGAACGCTTTGGATCAGCGGCTGTCCGCAGAATCCTCAAGGTCTAGCTCAAAAGGAAAGGCGGAGTAGGCGGGCACTCGAGACAAAATAGATGAGGAGGGGAAGGAGGATACACACACACGCAATTATACAAAGTGCGCTATGGCAACGACGTCTGTACCGACGTGCTGACCGTTCCCTACGTCGGCTGCTGCTGACTACCAAAACGCACGGCCCTCCCTCAACCTCTTCGTCTTTCCACAATACAGTGCTTGGGAGGTGGGCAACAGGTCGACTGCTGCGTTGCAAAGGCGCATCGTTTGTACGTTGTGCTTGTTTCCTCGCCAACTAGGAGTGTATCCCCTTAATGCTGACATCCCTCCTCTTTGTGTGGCGGCAGAAGCCCTCTCTCGCCACCATGTCCCAGGCTTGCAGCCCCCCTTCTCTTTGAGTTGAGGCGCAGCGGTGATGGGTGGCGTTGTTTTTGTGTGGTTTTGTGTGCGGCAGATGCATGCGGCACACGAACTTACGCGCGGACAGAGAAAGGCCTTTGGCAGACGCGTAGATCCATGCTGAATCTCCTGCTGGGCACTCTGACCTTCTTTCTTTGTCGTTTTGTTTGTGGATGTTTTGCTTCTTGTTGAGGTACGGTGTGTGTGGGGGGGATGGGGTGGGCGGGTGGGGGGTTCTTGTCTTTTGCTCCGGTCAGGCTTCCTTGGACGAACAAAATGAACATGAGCAGCTACCTCACAGAGACGTCCTATACGCGCTCTCTTTGCGTCCTCGACGACAGAGTGAGTGCCCACAGTTGTCTGATACCGGGGCACCTGTAGATGCGTGTATGTCCCTTCCCTCTTGTCTTTTCGAGTATGTGCTGCTCATACGTCGGTGGTGTGTGATGTGTGCTTGTTTTTTCTTCGTGTCGGTGTTGGGAAGCGACTGTCTTTCTACCGGCGCCTGTTTTTGTGGGCCGTAGCTCAAGATCCCTCTCTCGGTGACCAAGCAGCAGCGTGGCTCTTGTGTGCGGAGGAGCTGCGTCATCTCTGCACGCGAGTCTAAGCGGCGGCGCGTATCAGCGAATCGCGCCTTCAAGGAATGTCCAAAGAAAATTAGCGACGCTAAATATCACAGGAAATAGCCAGGCCGAGTCACCAGTGAGCGTGTTTGTATCGCGCAGCGCACAACTCTCGGCGCGCAGTCTCGCACATGTGTGTGTGTGTATGTGGCGCCTTCGAGAAGAAAGAAGCACCACCACGAGAGCACCGTGTAGGCACTGTGTGGGGGTTGTGATGGTAATTGTCGAGAGAGCTGTCCACCACACTTGTAGCCCACCGTTTGGGGCCGGAAACTCGCAGACGACAACATGAGAAATGTGCGTGGATTCGTATGGGTAACTTCTGCGCGTTTCTAGGCATGTTTTCGCCCCTCACTTTCCCCTCTCTTCGTCTCCGTTCTAACGCGCATCTGCACGGGTGGGCTACCTGACTGGCGCGGCCACTTGCTTTACGATTAGCTGTGCTTTCACCGCGGACTTTGCTTCATTGTTGCGTTCGTGTCGCGAACGGTGGGAACCATCCCTGTGCTTCCCAACTGCTACGTCTGCTACCAAGAAGGAACCTCATGAAGGCCCCCGTGTCATCTGCCAGCTCCTCAGCAGAGAATGCTCCCTCGTCCAGAGGAACCGGCCGCGGCGGGCGCAGTATTTTTCGAGGTGGTCGCGGCACCAATGACCACGGCGGTCGCGGTCGCGGGTTTTCGCACGGCGGTCGGGACGCCTTCCAAGGGCGTGGCAGAGATCGGGGCGATGCTCGGGGTCGCGGCGACACTCGCGGACGAGGCCGAGGCCGAGGCAAGGGGCCGCGTGAAGATCCCGGTTTCGTGCCAAAGAAGTTCATGCGCCACCGCTCTCTCTCGGGGAAGCACGGCTCTCACACACCGCTTGAAGGGGAACGGGCGGTGAAGCGCGAGAAGAAGGATAAGAAGCCCAACTCCAACTTTGCCCTCTTGCGCTCCACTCTGGGTGACGCGGAAACGATCGCTGAGTACATCCGCGATTACCACTCAAGCAAGAAGTTCAGTGAAGTCAAGTCCGTCAACGCTTTCCTGCAAGCCGTAAGCCAGCGGCCCAAAGCAGTCTACGAGGAGCTCATGTCGCAGTACAAGGACGAGGTTTTTACGACTCTCGAGCGCCTCTTTGCCTTGTACGCGCTTGGCAAAACCCCCATGATCCCGCCAGCGCATGAGTTTCTGATCCGCTGCGAACAAGAGGGTGTGCGCAAGTCGGCGTGGGGTGAGGGTGTACGCACACTGCCCGTAAAGGCGGCGGAGGCAGATGCCGCCATCCCTGCGGAGGGCGAGGCGGAGGGCGTGGCACCGTCACCGCAGCCGGCGGCACCGATGGCACCTCCGCTGGACGCAGAGGCGGGATCACTTCTCTCGCCCCGCGAGCTTTTGAAGAAACTAGCCTCCCTTGACGTTGTCGGTCGCCTGCAGCGGCTGATCGAGATATCGAGGTCTGTCGCAGATATTCAGGTGTGCGCCAAGAAACTGACAGCCTTGATCACCGACGCGCAGGACGATGTTGAGAAGGGTAGCGTCATCCCCACGACCTCCGCGGAGAAGCTCGACTACGCAGCCAAGTGCCAGCTAATCAGCAAGCTGTTGTCGAAGGCGCGCCGACTTGTAGAACCGACGTTTGCACCGCCGTCAAGGGCTGCGGGAGACGGCGCCTCGGATAACCACGTGGAGGAACCAGCCGAAGAGGCGACAGTGCGGAGGAGTGAGCAGGTGTTCAGCGGGGACGACGAGGAGGGGCTGCCACGGACAGCAGCCGAAGCCGCTTTCTCAGGCACTTCTGCCACCGCAGTGGAGCATGCAGCCCCCGTCGTCACTCAACGCCGCGTCCCTCTTACTGACGACGAGATCGAGGGCTTTCAGGCGGCTATCTCTGTGGCCTTTCATGCATTGGAGACGGTGCTGGAGCAGCGGCCGCCGAGCGTCACGCAGCAACCCCTCTCCAAGTTTTGCAAGGTGCTGGAGTGGTGCAAGGGGAAAGGCTTGCTGGCAGCTGCGGACGAACGATTCGCGATGCTGCTGGAGCAGCAGGCGGAGAAGGACATTGCGGAGCAGGCGAACCAGATCGAGACGGTCATCAGCCTCAAGTCTCTGACAGCCGGTGACACGGCCGCACTGCGCGAGGTGGTTGATCGAATGTGGGAGGCCGGGGGAACGCTGTGCTTCTCGCCAGCAAGCATGGACGTGCTCTCTGCCATTGCCGTGGCCGCGTCTGTCGAAGGCATCGACGCTGATGTAAAGCGGCTGGTGGCGGACCGTCTTGTGCAGACGCAGCGTCACCTTGCGGATACGGTGGCGCTACCGCGGCGGGCACTGCGCTTCGTGAACGACGAGCGCAACAAGGTGAAGCAGGCCGCCATCGCAAAGCAGCTGCAGGCGGAGGCAAGCAAGCACAAGACAGAGGGCGACGAATGAGAACGAGAGGGATTGCGGTGATGTGGTGCGCGTGTGTGTGTGTGGGGGGGGGATAGGCGGTGCGCGGGTCGAGCGCATGCATTTCCGTCTCTGCTTCTCGATGGCTGCGTGTTGAGTTCAGCGCAGGTCTCCCTCGTCGCTTCTCTGGGTTTAACTCGGATGCGCAGACGCGTGAAAACCGACAAGAAGAAAGTAAAACTGACGGGCCGAAGCGCTTTCTTGGCTGCCCCCACTCGTTCGGGTTGGGTGTAGGCGTGTGCGAGAGCCTAGAGAGGCTATGAGCCAACGTAATACAAATAACCCCAGCATCAAGGAATGAATCTGTCTGGTAGCATTGGCCTTGTTGTTGTCGTGGGTGCTCGTAGATGACTTGCCGCAAGGAGAGCGATGCTGCCCTGGCACGCGCCCAGTGAAGGACTGCGTCGCCACCTTCTCGCACCCATGAACTCACGCCGACGTCCCATGATGTAGTCTATTCGATGGCGGCTCCGCCGCGTATTCGGCTCCCGCAGCAGCAGAGAGACGTGCACCCTTTCTCCGCCTCCATTTCCTCCGCTCGCTCCCTTCATATCATGTTTTTTTTTGTTCCTCCTCTTCCCCTACACCTTTTTTTGCGTTTCCATCACCTCGCCTCACTTCTGGACCGTTTCCCCTTCTTAACGCCGGCACGCGCCGCACATCCTCGACATGTGTGCGTCTTTGTGCGCGAAACGCATCGACGCACGCTTTTCGCGTTGTGTTATGCGCGTGTGTGTGTGCATGCGCGTCTCGTGTAAGCTTGCTCTGTGTGCGCGTGAAAAGAGGTGCGCTGGCAGACGCAACCTGCGACCCACCCCTACACAGCTTCCTTTCTGTCTGTCTTGTTCGGTGTGTGCGTGTGTGAGTACTCGGTGGAGGCGGACAGCAAGTGCTGCTGTGGATTGGCTCATGACGACGCAACCGCCCCCGCACGTCGTGCTCTATCGGCTCCCTCCCCTCGTTCTTTTTCTCACTCCGCTCGTCTCGCTCTCGACACAGGCGCACACAAGAACAGCACACAGATTCACCAATAAAGGGGGATGAGTTTCAACCTTGAGAAACTGAACAGGGGGCTCACGCGGCTGGCGAGTGTGCGTCAGTACCCGATCGCGAAGAAACAATACGTGGCGAAGCAGACAAAGGGTCGCGTCTTCCGCGTCGGTGTACTGCACAAGAAGGAGCTGACGGAGACTGCACTGCTGCGTAACCGGCGCGGCTTCATCAACGCACAGCTCAACACCGTTGCCCATGCCCCCTCCCTGTACCACTGGCTCTTTCACCGCTGCGGCATTCCTTTTGCGGAGACGCAGGCGCTGACGAAGAGTGGCCGTTTGAAGGTGAATGAAGTGGTCGTATCAAATGCCAGCGACCTCGAGAGCCAGCTTAGTTGGGAGACGTTTCAGCAGCTGGACATCCAGGTCTGCTCCTCTCTGCCAGCGCTGCAGTCAAGCTCGTCGACAGGCGCGCGCGCACGGGATGCCTCACGAGCTGCTCAGGGTACGTGGGTGCCGGCGCTAAAGCGCGCGCTGCACCGCACTTACACCTTTATCTATCTGCACTCTGGCGTCTCTGTCTCCTCGGAGGAGAGCGATCCCCGTAGTTTTGTGCACCGGATGGCCCCGATCGTGGGCGCGGACCCAAGCTCGCTGCTCGGGCTCAATGTGCTCCGGCCAATAGGGTTCTTTGATGGCATGAAGGGCATCGGCATTGCAAGCAACGACGTCTCCATGGTACGGTACTGGAACAACGAGAGCCTCGGCAACTTTGGCGTGTACGACGTGCGCTTTCCTCGCGGGACACCGATGGAGGTGGTGCAGCACGCCGCAAAGGACGTCGAGGTGACGCTGCAAGCAAGAGTGCAGCCTCAGCTCTCGACTGACATCGGTGTGTCGTGCTCGTGCGTATGCTGCCCACCACCGCCGCCGTCACGCGACACGGTGGCAAACCAGCTGTTCTCCGCGATACCGCTGCTCACGGAAGAACGACTGCTCGTCAGAACGCCTCTACTGCCGTATCGCACGGCGCGCAGACTCCAGCGCAGCGGCGCCGTCATCTCTCTCGTACGGAACGGTCCTTTTGTCTTGCCATCTACGCTCGTGCAGGAGAAGCTGCGGCCCTGCAACGCAACTGATCTGGCGCTCCTCTTCACTTTCGAGCGTCGCTTGAAGACAAACCGCATGGTGCTGAGTCTCCGCGAGTTCGACGTTGGAAAGAAAAGCGCAACGGCAGTGTCACAGGACGAGGCACGGTGATATTGGTGGTGCGGTGTTCGATTCATCGATGAGGTTTGGTTGAGGAATAAATGGTCAGGTGACAGGTTTTTTTTTCGGCATTCCACGCGCTAACAGATGGCCTGCGACACCAGACACGCCTGTCAGCTGCCGTTTTCGGTTGCCCATTTTCGCTACACGCGGTCGGTTGTCGGGATGATATCCCGCCCACCCGCCCACTCCTCTGCATTGCCCTTTCTTTCGAGAGTGTGCTAGAGGGTTTTGTTTGCAGGGCGCTTTTCTCACACCTCGGTAACGCACGTAAGCTCGCACAACAGGGGAAAAAGGAGGAAAAACCTCTTCAAGAAACATGAGCACAGATAGACCGCAGGGAAGCTATGCCGGCTTCGAAGGAAGGCCAAAAGCCACCAGTGACAGGCTCGTATAGGGCGAGGGCACGACGCGCGCGCGTGTGTGTGTATGTGTGCATGTATCGAGGGAAAGACACATGGCTGCGTTTACTTCACGTAGTCGGCAGTGGTGCTGCAACTCATAGCCTGCTTTCCTGGGGCCGGCTTTTGTGCATGAAACGGGCCCGCGCTCGCTGCCTCAACCTGAACCAATCCTCCCACCTTCCACTTTCTCTATCATCTTTGTGCTCTCGCCCGCATTCCGTCTGTCGTCCCGCTGTCCGCCCCGTCTTTTCCGCTCGGCTGAGTACTCATCTCCTGAGCTGAATGGCACGGTGGGCTTCTCTCACACAGCCCACAAGCGACGAAAGAGGAACACCTCTCTTTGCGTCCTATTCGTTTTCGTTCCGAGTTCGCGTTTTACGTGTCTGTGTGTCTGTGTGTGTGTGTGTGTGTGACGGGGCAGCGCGCAGCCTCTCTCGTTCTTATCCGCTCGCACCACGTCGCTTCGCGTATCACCCTTTCCTGAGCACCACTTGCGTTGCAAGAGAGGCCCCATGTCGTGGGCAGCACTCGTGAAGAGTATAAAGCCGGAGGAGGCGACCAACTTTACGGCCAAGCCGCGAGTCACCGTGTTCGCCGTCGACCCATCGCAGAACGATGCGGAGAGGCAGCTGCAGAACCCGCAACACGAGACGGCAGAGGTGAAGCTCCCGTCGTTCTCCAAAGGTCTTCTCATCTTAGATGCCAACGCCATCATCAAGGGCATGGACAACTTTGTCTCCACCGCCGACGCGCTGGTGACGACGCCGCAGGTGATTGCCGAGATCAAGGATCGCGCGTCGCGCGAGTTGATGGAGCGGCTACCGCACAAAGTGACGGTGCTAGACCCCACCCCGGAGGCAGTCGCTGCCGTGGTTGCCTGTGCGGAGCGCACCGGTGACTTTGGTGCCATGTCCCGCACCGACATCCGCCTCTGCGCCCTCGCGCTCGAATGCTGCAAGGTTGGTGGGTTTCTCGGCGAGCCGATCGAGCCGCGCCCGCCGCAAGTGAACCCGGTAAACGCCGACAAGATTCAGGTGATGACAGAGGAGATGGGCGAGGATGGCTCAAATGAGGAGAGGGACAAAGCGGAGCCGGCACACGCACAGGGCGCCTCGTCGGGTGCAATGCCGGGGTGGGGTGGCTGGAGCGATGAGGCGAAGGAGACGGATGGCGAGGGCGGTGCAGGTGCTGCAGAGGAGGACGATGGCGAGGGGGAGTGGATCACGCCGGAAAACATCCAAGATGTGCAGAGCGGAACTCGCGGCGCGGGGCGTGCGTTTGAGGCTGGCATGGCCTGTGTAACGTCTGACTACGCTATGCAAAACACACTCATGCATCTCGGCGTCCCGATCGTGGGCACGAATGGCATTCACATTCGCGAGCTGCGCCTGTGGATGATGCGCTGCACAGCCTGCTTCACCCTCGTCGTCGACACAACCCGTCAGTTCTGCCCTGAATGCGGCTCCGGTGACACTCTGCGGCGCGTTAACTATGTGGTGAATGACCAGGGGGAGAAGAAGCTCTACATCAACTTTCGAAAACGCATCAGCACGCGTGGCACCATCTACAATCTGCCAAGGCCGCGTGGCGGCACGCGTGGCACGAACCGCAACCTTGTCCTCCGCGAAGATCAGCTGGCGCACGTGATCCGCGGCACGACAAGTAGCAAGGTAAAGGCGCATCAGGTCATGCAGAATGACGACGGCGCCCTCGCCACCTTTGGAGAAGCGCCGAAGCTGAAGAAGAAGAACTTGGCCGATCCACGTGCGTACTCATCCTACCACAGGTACAACGTCAACGAGAAAAAGAAGGTGCGCGCTGCTCACCGCAAGTGAGCAGAAGACGTGGCGGCATGAAAGCAGGAATGGGGCCCCGTTCCTGCCGATTGTGGGAGCCCCCCCTCCCTCTTCCCCCGCTGACAGTGCCGTCAAAGAAAAAAAAATACGAACATCTACACGAACACGCCTGCATGTATGCATACATGGTCATGGGGGTAGGAGGTACCCCGCATGCTATATCTCGTTTAAGCGACGTCGGTCGCTCTCTTTTCAGCGCGTGTACGAAGGGAGGAGTCGAGCGACAGGGCGCGTGACTGCGTTTGAGGGGGAGAAGTTGCATTGCTTTCTTTTTCCCATGCTGAGGCGTCCTCTTTGCTGTCCTCGCTGCTCTTCTTCGCGTCATAAGACGATGCGCTTTTCTGCCACCACTTTGCTGAGAGTTAATGCGTGATAAGGGAGAAAAAGAAAAGAGCACACACACACACACACACACACACACACACATACACACCTGCACCGAAACGCGCGCCGTTGCGTTGGAGGGCCAGCGGGCACTTCCTCGCTGCACCAATCGGCGGTGCACCGCCTTTCGTGTACTGTGACCACCTTTCGTTTTTTTTGTGTTTCTTTCATGTGGAGGCGCGTTCTGCAGATGGGCGTAGGCGCCTCCGCGCCTGGCCCCCCGCGTTGCCCCCGCGCAGTACGACTCTCTCCGTTTGCCTTGACACACACACACACACACACACACACACACTCCTCCCTCGCACACAGGCAAGCGAAAGAGTGCCGGTGCTTCCCGGAGGTGCGGCTGCGTGCTCGCCTACTCTTTCTCTCCCTCTTTCTTTGCGTTTGTGCTGCTCCGCCGCGAACACCCGCATTTTACTTTTTCTGCCTCGCCCTCGCCCCCGCCCTCGACCCCCTCTCTCTCTCTCTCTCGTCCGCACTTCGCACTCCACGTTTTTTTCCGCGACGCGTATGCGAACAACCCTTGTCTACGGTCGGCTGACGCACTCTTGCTTTTGTCTTGGCTCTTCCTGTGGCACGCGGCGCCCCTCCTTTCGTGGCTTGACCTCCTCTCTCACTGGCTCCTTCCGCGCTCGGGCAAACTCCCACTCTTTACGTGCGCTTGCGTGACAGTGCCATACGGCGCATACACTAACCGAACGAAGCACGCTTCTATACACCTCTACACACACACACACACACACACACGTTTGCTGAGCAAACGGCTGTCCCAATCTCGCGCGTTAACGCCGGGCGTTTCGGAGTGCGACGGCATTTCTCGTGAGTGGTGGACGGCTTGCAGAGGATCAACTCTACCGAGAGAGGGACCGAGCGAAAGCTACGCACCTGCTTGCGACTGCTGCTGCTGCTGCTTATTCATTCCTCTTGCTTCTCAGAGCGTCATACGCAGCCCTTCCCCCTCCTCGCTCCGTCCCTCCTATCCAGCATACGCGTCCACACGCACCCGAACATGGGTACACGACTTCATTTTACGGTGGGCCGCGTCTGCCGTGCCATTATTGGCGTGCACCTCGCCATGTCCTCTTCCTTTTTTCTCTGCTCAGCCGTTCTTCACGACCGCACGTTTGAGCAGCACTGGAACTATAGTAAAGTCACCCTGCGAAAGCGGACGCACTACTTTGACTTCTGGAGATCCGCCTTCTACTCGCCTGTGCTCTCAAGAGAAGAGCGCGAGTGCCTCGACGTGTGGCTGAGCATTCTAGCGGTGCATTCACCAATGTTTGCCACGATTCAACTCTCTCCGACGGCGATCCTGCAGGACTCGATGGCGATGCTGCAGGGCATTAGCGAACTTCGCGATGGCGTCTACCTTCTCGAGAAGTTGCCGATCCGCGTAGAACCGTATTTGCAAGAGCTTCGCCGCGAGATACAAGACGACGTTGTCTTCTTGCACGGCAAAACTCGCACCGACGTCTACCTTACCGTTCCCTTCACGAGCTACTCCATTCCGCTCTTTGTCTTTCCAGCCTCCTTTACTTTGCAGCTCGAGCGCACCCACACAAACGGTCACCTGCACATCACCACGGTGGAGCATCGCTGGTTTAGCGGATTGATCTGCTCCCACCAGACCAACTCCGTGGCGTCTCCGTGGGGGGATGTGGGGGACCTGTGTCGCCGGTACAACGGCTTTCTGTGGTCGCTAATGGTGACAAAGAAGATCTCGCTGGACGAGCGACGGCGCGCGCTTGCGACGAGGGCCGCGGAGATCGAGGCTGATTTGAAGGAGCAGCAGGAGCGGCAGATCAGCATGTAGCGCGCGGGACGAAAGACACACACACACACACACATGCGCGGGAAATGGACGGGTGAAGAAGGGCATACGAGGCGCAAGGAGTGGAGTACGGGACTGCAGCGCAAGCATGCGCTTATCGTAGCAGGTGATCCCCGTGCTCTGTGTGGTGCCAATTGGCGCTCGTGTCTGGGACAGGAAAGCCTCTGCACAGGCAAAGGCGAGTGCACAGCGCTATTATTGCCTCGCTCTACCGTTTGCACAACTACCGCGCTCCCCCCCCTTTACAGTGCCGACAGAGCGCGTGTCCGACTCGCCTGTCTCACAGCCACACATCCGTGCACTTGCGCGCGCGCGTGCTGCTGTGTCTGTTACGTGTACGCTCCTGATGGCCTTTTACCTCTTTTTTTTTAGCTGGTGCGGTGGGGCACGTAATCTGTGGCACCCGGTCTTTTGGTTCTCTCTCATTGCCACGCAAGTGCGCATCACTCAACTCACCGTGTGAGAAGATGAAAGAGCCACTTCTTCCGCTCTCTGTCTGTCTCTGCCGGTATGGAGGGCTATTCCTGTGCCACGGCGGCGAATTGGAGCACGCCCTACTCCCCCTTCCCCAGTACTATAGACTTCACTCGATTTTGCTCTCTCCGCCTTCCCTTCATCGTTCCTGGGATAGAAGGATGACTTCCACGTGTGTTTCTTGTCGGTGCCCCTCCTCCATTGGTTGTTGCACTGGCTGTGCCTGCGTCTTCCTCTCTATCACACATTGTGCCTCCTCTCCGTCACTCCTTAGTCCCCACATGCACATTCTTGTACTGCTTCCACTTCTCCGGCCTCTTTTCGCGACCCCCCTCCTCGCCTCGGTGTCGTGTTCACATGTTTGCCTTCTCTATCCCTCCGCCTGCCACTTCCCTGTGTAAGGCACAGCAGGCGTATGTTCTCACTAAGGGACTCTCACCTACCCCCCCCCCCATACACAGAGACAATAAAAAAGAGTGACTGTAACGCTCGAGGCAGATGAAGCCTTAATTGCCCTTATCGCGCGTGTCCGTGTGCATGCGTGCGAATGCTTGTGTGTAGATGGTGGCACATCCCACCAACGGGGTGCCCCAAAATGAAATCAGAGATCGACAACGAGCATGGCAAGTGCGCCTTATGCTCACCTTACAGAACCAGGTCGGCGGCTCTATGAGTTTCGGCAAAGGAGAGAACGGCGGTCATCTCGGGCTCTGTCATAGTGGCGTGATCGCGCCCTTGACCGCCTCCCTAGATGCACCGTCCTGCATGCCTCTCCTTCCCTCGAAGCGAACGTGACACTTCCATGCATTCGATGGCATCTTTCTCCCGCCCTCCATCTCTCTCTCCCTATCTGTCTTGTCTGCCCATTCCTCTCCCTCACTCCACCGATCCACTGAATTCGTTCTAGTGCACCGACACAATCAAACTGCAGATATATTGCTGTGTGCGCGCGTGTGTATCTAGAGAAGTAGCACTCAGGAGACACTACTCGAGTAGCTCGAGTGCTTCTGCCTTTTTTTACCTATCATCGATACCGCACCACCCCTCCTTCCCTCCCTCCCACATCCTTTGCTCTTTCCCTTCGTGCCCGTTCCTCGCCTGCTGTGGCGCCCTCTTCTCGTCTTGTCTAGCCTCTGTATAGTATTAGATTTGATCCTAGCGGCAAAGCCTTCCTCTCCCCGCCTTCCACCTCCCACCTCGTACCTCGCTGTCGCCGCTCTCCCTCCAAATCCATATCGCATCATTCGAAGGCGAAACGAGACGCTTGAGAGGGAGGAGCGCGTCCTTCTCTCCCTCGCACATACACCCACACAAGCCTTGGAGACGGCTGTATAGTGCGCCGTAGTTTTTATCTCGTTCTCGTGATTTGTTTTTTTATTCCTCACGCGTGTGTGTGTGTGTGCGTGTGGGTGATACATGTGTGTCTTCTGCTGCTTTTTGCACACAGTCGTTGGTTGCCATTTCCTGGCGGCACATCTCTAGGGCACCATTCACTGACCAGGAAAAGGAGCCGAAGATCGTTGCGCTTGAAGTTGCGTGTCTGTCTCTCTCCCTCCCTCCCTCCCTCCCTCCCTCCCTCCCTGTGTGTGCGTGCGTGCACTGCTGCTTTCCGTCACACAGCTTTTTTTTCTTGTGTGTTTTCGCTTGCTTCTACTTTTTTTCTCAACGCCTTTGCCACCGTCATGCTGCGTCGCACTCTCCGTCGACTGATGCCGAGCGACGCCATCGGCAGCGTGCATCCGGATGTGCTGTGGGGTTATCAGCAAGGCCAGTACGCGGGACCGGGTTGGGCCAACTTCGTCAAATCGCTCCCGCTAGAGACGCTCGCGATGCAGGGTGGTAGCACTATGGCGAACCTGAACGATCGCACCGGCACCTTTCTCGACCCCGAGGACCCGCGCCACCCGCTCGCGCTCATGCAGTTTGGCATCATGGGCAAAATGGACGGTACGTTTCATCAGCTCGCTTACGGTGACTTTGGCCGCGTACCGAAGGGGTCGCGGCTGATGCAGGTGCTTTATGAGAACTACCTCGAGCCCTTCTCCATGAATCGTGTGTGCGCGCAGCTCTACTTTTACCAGAAGGTGCCGAACAACTACCACGCCTCCGTGGACGCGACAGCCGAGTACGTGGGACAGACGGCGTCTCTCGTTGGACAAGTGGTTGTCGGTCTTGGTGCCTGCATTATGGAGGGGGTCACGATTCGGGCGGACACGAACTGTGTCTACATCGCCGAAGGCGTGCAGATCTTGGAAAACACCTGCATCATGAGCGATGCGCCAACAGATCTGCTGGCGTACCAGCGTCATGAGCTGCTTAACCCGTACCAGCAATGGGACGGTATGGATGGCGTCACGCGCATCATGCCAAACACAATTATCGAGTCGAACTGCTACCTCGATGGCTGCTCCATCGGCTCCTTCAACCGCATTGGCCACAACACCAAGATCATGAAGGGCGTGACAACGGGCATCATGGTGCACATCATGCCTGGCAGCGTGGTGACGGCTGATACCAAGATCGGCGACGGCGAACTCTGGGGCGGCGCACCGGCTTGCAAGATCGGTAAGGTCAGCAAGTTTGAGTACAAGCGGCCATACTACGCATCATTGCTGCATCGCGAGAGCGTCGCGGAGTCGTATCGCAACATGTCCCGCTACGGAGACCAGCTCGTGCATTACATGAACGCGATGGGCCAGCTGGAGACGCTCATGATTCATTACGAGGACCACGTCACCCCAGGCATCAAGGCCAAAGTGCGCGACTTTGAGGAGGGCCGGGAGCCGTTTCACCACACAATTACCCGTATCGCGCAAGGATGGTCGCCGGCGAACCGCCCTGATGACAAGAACTTCGCCATGGCCCCGCCTGCGCCGGGTGTGAAGCTGTTCGCTGAGCACAATACAGACTCATCGCCGAGCGACTGGAACGGCTCGTACGCCAACATCACGAACATCTTCAACGACTTCCGCTGGTAGATGCAGCACAAAGCCAAAAGGAAGGAAACAACCACCGAAATGGAGCGCAGAGATGAAAAGCTGCTGCGCGTGCCAGCACTGGATCTTCGGCTGCGTTGTCTGCTCAGATTCGTACTCGGGAGTGCAGACTGTACTCGTACTCTCTGTCTCTCTCTCCGCTTCCTTGTGCAGGCGCACCTCGTCTTTCGCCTCGCGAGATTGTTGACGCAGCGCATGCTTCTTTTCCGTGTTTAGTGTTGTTGTTTTTTTTTTGCTTTGCTAGCCGCCGCCTCCTCCCCCCGTCCCCCTGGGCCTCTTCTCTTCCTCTCCCCTGCCCTCCCGCTAGCGTTCGCGTTGTCCTCTTCTACTTCTGAGTTGGTAAGCGCGTAGATGTATCCACGGGTGCCTTTCGCTTGGTTGCACGCCTTCCTCGCCTTGCTATCCTGCAGCGCACGGGTGCCCATGCGCGTGTTAGCTGGCTCTCCCCCTTTCGCAACGTTGAAGTCGACGTATCGGCCATAGTTTCCTATCTCGTTGGCTTCTCTTGTTCAGAGTTCTTCTGTTTTCTGCTGCCCGAGGTGCGCTTTTCTATGCCGTCGTGCTCGCTCCCTCTCCCTCTGTGTCTCTGCAGCCTTTCGCTCGGTACTTCTCTCGTCCTTTTCGTTACCCCTTCTCTCCCTCCGTGTTTGGCGGTGCGCGCATTTCGCCTTCAGGGTGCGTCTCTCATGTCACGGTGAGGGTGGGGTGGTGGTGTTGGGGGGTGGGTGGCCACACGTGTTGAGAAGAAGGGGCGGCGAGGGATGGAGGAATGAGGCGGGAAGGGACAGAGAGACACGTCAATGCACATCCTGCACAATCGAAAACAAAATCAACGCAGGAGGAGTTGAAGGAGAGAGAGAGAGAGGGAGGGTGGGGGTATGGCGGTACATCAGGGATGGATTAGGATGCACGTACCTCCACCTCGTGCATCATGTTTGTTGCCCACCAAACGTGCTGAGCGTGGCTTGCGTCGCCCGGTCATGCGCTCGAAAGCTCTGCTGCAGGCTCTGTGAACAACACCAGTAGCACAGAGGACTACCAGAAAGCCTCTGAGCTGTCTTCGTGGTCCTCGCTACTCTCTGCTATTTTCCTCGCTCTCCATCTCTCTCTCTATCGAGCTTCTCCTCTGCGCGAACCGATATGCCGCACGTTCGTGCCTGCACCTCTTCTTCATCTCCGCATTATGTTCATTACATGGGCCTCTCGTACTCTTTCTCACTCTTTCTGCCGTACTTGCTTTTCATCTTCGGCCATTTTTTCTTTCTCGTCATGCGGCCTATGCGTGCCCCTCGCCTCCCTTCCCACCTCTCACCGGGGCACGGGCACCGCTACGTGGAGTGGCCGCACCCCCTTCTTCTCAAGCTTCTATCTTGCCCTGCGCAGCAGTGAACATTCGTGAAGGAATAGAGAAAGAGAGGAGTTTCTCGACCGGAGTGGTGGCCATCAAGCCGTTCTTCGACCGCGCCCTGCGGATGACGGTCGCCATTACCGAGCACAACGAAACTGCACTAACGAGAGCCGGGCTGCCAGCACTGCGCACTCCTGCATAGATAGATTTACGCTGCTCTGGCGCCTTTGGTCTCGCTGAACTACTTGCATGTGGTCTACTGCAGCGACAACTAGAGTCATAGAATCGCACTAAGAACGCCTGCGCCACCCCTCGCTCGACATTTCTCACCCATTCTCGATTGTTGTCAACCGTTTGCTGGTCTGGGTGCGTGCGTGTGTGTGTGCTGGGAATCCCCGACGCCACGGTCTCCTCAGTTTGCAATCGTGTCTTTCCGCGGGTTAGACTCACAATCATGTCGGCTCTGAACGATAGTCGTACTACCAGCGGGCGTCTACTTCCAGGCGGGAAGCCACGCACACTGCGACCGGAGGGGATGCCTCTCTCGTTGTGTGGAGACGATGTGGGGGCTAGCAGAGGCGGTGGTGGCATCGGCGACTTCGAGACGGCGTTTGAGCAGCCCCACAGCATAGGTAGCGAAGAAGAGGGCGACGTAGAAGCCGCCTCCTCTCCCGAGCAGCGTCTGCGTCGTGTTCAACGAGATGTATATCGTCATGAGCGTCAGATTGCTTCCCTCTTCAGTGAAAAACACGAGCACTGTGAGCATTTAGCGACTGTTTACGAGGAGCTGGAAAAGGTCCTTCGCAAGATCCAGTTGGCGCCGCTGGAGAACCTTAAAGGGCATGCCGCATCTCCCTCTGCTTCGACGTTCTGTGCGCCGAGCAGCGACGAGGACGGCTATGCGGTGTCGAGTACCGTCTCTGCGCTCGGGTCTTCGCTGCAGCAACGCCTTCACCAGGTGCTTCAACAACATCAGGATCGTGTTTACGACGTTCTTGTTGACTACCACCAGCAGATCAACAAAAGTGAGTACGAGACTGGTCGGCGTCTGTGCGCCATAGAGGACGCGATTGCGCAGATTCAGTCGGATGTGCGCGAACTACAACACACAGCCAGCATCCAGGTAGAGGAGCTGCGGCACGTTCAGCAGGACGTGCGTCAACGCGTCGAGGCGGTGGCCGTGCAGCAAGAGGCGCAACGCGCCGCCCTCGACGCGACCAGCGAAGCGCGAGACACGAAGACAGCGAAGCTGCTAAGCAAGATTCAAGACGACGTTGCTGGACTGAGGGTCGACGCAAAGGCTGTGCGGACGCAGCAAATAGAAAGCGCAAAGGTCGTTGAGGAGCAGATTCGGTCGCTGTTATCAGCCCAGCATAGGACAGAGGAGGCTTTGGGGGCACATAGTGCGTCTATCGCGCAGCTGCAGAACCAGGATTCGCTTGAGGGGGCTTTTCATGAGGTGAAGGACTGGCTCGGTGACCTCGAAAAGCGCATGGTCAGCCGCGGTGAGCTACTGCAGTGGACAGAGTCGTTGCAGAGTGAAATACATCAGATGCGGCGCGTCACGGGTGGGGTACTCTCGCACACGATTGAACCAACTGCGCCTGGCCAAGACGCTTAGGGAAGAGAATGTTTTGCTCGTGAGTGTTCGGCATGCATCCCCGCCTCTCCATCCATGAGGAGAATGGTAGAGTGGTTTGCTGAAAGGCCGCGTGCTTTCATGCCCCTCCCCCCTCTCATCATCATCTCTTTGTTCCCCCCCCCCTCCTCTGCATTCTTGCCTTTGCAGGTCCTGCTGTCGTTTGATTCACGTCATGGTAGTGGTGTTATGGGTGCCCCGCAGTAAACACGAGGGCATGCTTCGTTGCAAAATATTGAGGTATGCTACGCCTGCGTGTTGCTTGCGCAACGCGTGCGGCCATGGCAGGTGTTCAGACGAGGATGGACGACGCGGCGTAGGCGGAGAGGACTGCGCAACTTTTTTATCGCTCCTCGGCTCCGTTTCAGTCTTCGCGTCCGTCCTCTACTCGACTCGAATCAACAGCAGCGGCTCCCTGTCTCTCTCACACGCGTGTGTGTGTATGTGTCTGTGCCGCGGCTACGCGCGAATGCCGTGGCGATTCTGCGAATGCAATGAATTATGGCCTGACCTTCACATCTCTCTCGCCTTTGCTTGGTTGCGTCTCCTCCGCTCTTCGCGCTCCCTGCGATTTCGTCATGTGTGCATCCTTCTGCTGACCTCCACATTCACGGCACCCATTCCCTCCACAGCAGTTGCGCAAAGTACGGGCATTGCCCTGGAACACACTGAGGGTGCGCAGACTCCTGCTGAAAGGTTTCTTTCACAGACTCCTGAGCGTGAACTCTCTGCTCCCGCAACCCCCCTCCCCCCGAACTCTCTCCCAAACTGCCAGGAGAAGGAAGAAAAGCTCGCTGTGCTCCTTTTCTGCTTAGACTCTTGCCCCCCTCCCTCCCTGCCTCCCATCTTCGGTGAATGATACAGGGACCCCTGTATTCGACGTCGTCCTAGGTACCTCACAAAGACAACGCCACCTCCTTGTAAAACCATGTCGAGCCCCGTCAAGCCCACGACGTCCGCCTCGGACAACCTCTTCAAGTCACTGGAGAGAGACTTTGAGGAGGCCATGCGCGCCTTGGAGGGCGAGGAGTCTTTGGGACACTTTCGTTTCGAGTACGATAAGTTATACCGCACCCTCAAGAAGAGTCACGCCTCCGAAAATGAGATTGCCGCACAATGCCAGCAGCTGACGCAGGAGCTGCTTTCCAACGCTGCCAAGATGCAAGCGGCAGTGAAGCTTGCGCAGGGCGACCACAGCACCATCGAGTCGCTTAAAAAGGAGATCGAGAAGGCGTGGCGCGCCGTGGACGTGGCGAATGAGAAAGATCAGCGCGCGCGAGAGATGGTGAAGACGCTGAAGCAGGAAATTCAGTCCCTGCAGAGCATGATCCATGATGGCACCTCTATGTCTACCGACCACATGTCGACGCTGGAGCAGCTCAAGATCGACAACAAGCGTCTCCTGACAGAGAGTGAAGATATGACGAAGCAGATGGATACCTACACGAAGGAGATGGCGGAGCGGACTGCAACTCTAGGGACGTTGAAGACGTCGACAGAGGAGGCTGTGCAGGAGCGCAAGCTGTTGTCAAGCCGCCTGGAGCTGGTGCGGCAGGAGTACAACCGTGAGCGCAATGCGCGCGAGCGAGCCGAGTATCAGTGCTGCGAGCTTTTGTTGACGCTCAAGACGCGTGAAAAGGCGCTACAGGAGCGGCAAGAGCGCCTCACCTTGATTCACGCGCATGCAGAAACACACAAGACGGAGCTAGAAAAGCAGCAGCGCAGGCGGCAGGCGCTACAGCAGCAGCTTGAAACAGCCGAGAAGCAGCTCTACCACACAAAGCAGTCGTACAACGACAGCGTCGACACTACCGTCGAGCTGAACGAGCGACTGCACGCGATGGAGAAGCAGATTGCGGCCACCGGGAAGACGATCCTCGAAACGCGTGACGAGTGCGCGCGAGTCACTCGCATCGAGGAGCGTGACTTTCGCGAGTTCGACCGCCTCAAACAGCAAATCGACAACATTCGAAGAGACGAGGACCGAATTGCATACGAGGAGGAGACGGTGCGCAAACGCATCGCTGCGGTGAAACAGGAGAAGCGGACTCTGCAGGAGGCGCTGGAGCTGCTCGAGCGGGAGTGCAGTGCCCTGGAGAAAAAGGGCGCCAGGGAGGAGTCTCTGCAGACCGCCACGCAAGCGCTCGTGCAGAACGAGCTCGCTCAGCAAGCGGAACTGGAGGCGTGCATCTCGCAAGAGACCGAAATCGGGCGCCGTCTCCGAGATACGCTGCAGCGTTTGGAGAAGGAGCGGGAGAACTGTGTGAGCGAGGTGTCGCAGATGAGCGGGCAAAGCAAAAGCGCTGCAGAGGAACTCAAGATGGCAATCTTTCAAGTTGAGGAGGTGCAGCGGAAGCTGGACGAGAGCGAGCGTCGTCTGACGCAGCAGCAGGCAAAGTACGAGCACATGCGGGCAGAGCGAAACCAGCTATCGAAACGTCTCGTCGACGCTCAGGATGAGATTGTCGAGTACCGACAACGGGTGAAGGTGGTGGATCATCAGGTGCATCAGTTCAAGGAGGAGCTGGCGCTGAAGGCGCGCAAGTGTCAGAGCGACAAATCACAATACAAGATTACCAAGGAGCGCCTCATGAAGGCACGTCAGCTTGTCAACGACAGCACGGCTAGTTTCGACGCGACAATGAAGGAGGGGGAGCGCGTGGGACAGGAGATCAAGCAGCTGTTGAAGGTGATGCAGGAGTGCGACAAGGGCCTCTGCGGACAGCAGCGAGAATTTGCGAAAATGAGCAACGAGCGCGATACCCTCGCCGCCCAGCTGACTCGCCGCAACGACGAACTTGCCCTACTGTACCAGCAGCTGCAACTGATACAGGACACCGTCAACGCCGGCGAGGCGGCGTACCGCGACCGACTGGATGACCTCCGCCTCCTCCACCTCAAGTTGCGAGAAATTCAGCATCAGTCTATGCTGGCGCAGGTGCGCGGGGGTGAAGTTTCCACCGCGAAGGAGCGGTTGCGAGCCAAGCAGAAAGAGGTGCTGCTGGAGCAGGCCAAGGTGGCCGCCCTCGCCGAGGAGCTCGAGAATCCGCAGAACGAGTCTCGTTGGCGACGCGTTGGCGGTGGCTATCCGTCGATGGCGGAGCTGGAGTCGAAGATGAAGGTGCTGCAGCGCAACCTCCTCACCAAGTCGGAGGAGTGCATGAAGCAGGAAATGGCACTCGAGGAGAAGCAGCGACTAATGATGGAAATGCATGCCATGGCTGCGCGCCAGCCAGGCCCGGAGGTGGCACAGCAACTGAACGCCTACCAGAAGGACTTGCAGAAGAAGAATGCGCAGATGAAGCAGAAGGCATCGGAGCTCAACATGACGGCGACACACAAGGCTGAATTGCGGTACGAGGTGGCACGCCTGGGTCGTGCAGTCGACGAAATGCGGCAGAAGTACTACGAGGTGAAGGTGAAGAACGAGACCTTCTCGGCAGCCGAGCTCGTTCCTGCTTCGTAGTCCATGGGCGTGTACGACAGATGGATGAACTCTGCTTGCCTGTTATCAAAGACGCACCTGCCAGGGCGAGTGCGTGCTCTGCGTGTGAAGATTCATGGCTCCTCTCGCGGTTACGGTAGTCGTTCCTACACATCTGTGTTTGCTATTACACGGCAGCTTTGGATGCGCTGCTCTGGAGTCTGTCGCTGCGTGGGTGCAGCTGTGTGCGCGTGTATTTTTCCCCTGTTGTTGTCATGACAAGTGTCCTTGTGTCTGCTTGCTTCATCCATGTACACTACGAAAGCCAAGCCGCCGATGCCTTCTCTTGTTCGGCGCGCGGCTGACTTGCGCCTCTTCTTTTTTCTGTTTGCAGTCTGACGCATACGTCCGTCTTCTTGTGTCCGCAGCGATGGACAACTATGTTCACCGCACACACACCCAGACATGGTTTGCTAAAGGTCAAGAAAAGAGTGTAACGCCAAGGTGCACTGTCTTCTTCTGTGTACACAGGACAAGGGATGAGCAGCTCGAATGCGTAAACGGCCGGCCGCCTCTTCCTGGACTATACCACATCACCTTTGAAGGCGAATGCGTGCCTGTGCTGTCTGAAGAGCTGATGGGGTCCCCTCACGCTCTGTCGGCACTCCTCGTTCGGCGCCTCGAGTCTGCTTCCTGTTGCTGCTCTAATTCTAATCCTCCTCTCCACCTCCTCTCTCTCTTCGCGCTCTCGCAAACCCATCAACTGTGAGCGTTCATGGGCACTTATTCCTTTATCTGCATCACACATCCGCTGCTTCATCGCGCCTCACCTCCTCTCACTCACTCCACCTCCTCCCGCCGTGCTCTACTCGCACATGGCGGGTTGCGCGCACACGAACCCCAACACACGCACGCGCGCATCTTTTCCATTCGTCATCTTCCGCTAGCTTTCACCCCCTTCCCCTTTTTCGTTTTTCGGATACCCTCCCACCCCACCCCCTCTTCGCGACCCATCACCATGTCCGCTGTGGAGTCTGGCTCGAAGGTTCTCCGGATGAAGGAGAGCGACGCGCAGAAGCTGCTGGCGATGCGCTGCCACATTGGCACGCGCAACCAGAGCAGCGCGATGAAGAAGTACATCTATGGCCGCACGGCGGAGGGCAGCCACATCATCGACGTGCACATGATGTGGGAGAAGCTGATCCTCGCTGCTCGCGTGATCGCCGCTGTGGAGAACCCGAAGGACGTGTGCGTGTGCTCGTCGCGCCTGTACGGCACGCGCGCCATCTACAAGTTCTCGCAGCACGTGGGCACGAGCTTCCACGGCGGCCGCTTCATCCCTGGTACGTTCACGAACCAGATCCAGAAAAAGTTCGTGCAGCCGCGCGTGCTTGTGGTGACGGACCCGCGCACGGACCACCAGGCCATCCGCGAGGCGTCGCTGGTGAACATCCCTGTGATTGCGCTGTGCGACACGGACGCGCCGCTGGAGTATGTGGACATTGCGATCCCGTGCAACAACCGCGGCATCAAGTCGATCGGCATGATGTACTGGCTGCTTGCGCGCGAGGTGCTGCGCCTGCGCGGCACGATTGTGCGCTCTGTGCCGTGGGAGGAGAAGGTGGACCTGTTCTTCTACCGCGACCCCAACGAGGCTGCGGAGGAGAAGGCCGCCGCGGCCGCTGCGGCACCCGCCGCGGAGGCGGAGGAGGGCTTCGGCTGGGTGGAGCGCAACGACGACAACGCGTGGGAGGCGTAAGGCTGACTGCGAGAAGGCGGCTACGGAGATACATGTTCTCCACTGCTTTTGTTTTCGGCACGTCTACCGTCGCGATGGCGTCGCACTCCTATTTGCTGTAACCGTTGTGGGCTGGACTAGACATGGGGAGGGTGGCACGTAGGGGCCTTAGCCAACTGCGTCTGCTGGCAGGCCTGTGCAGCGAGGCAACAATCTTACCGACATGGCCAGCATTGGATGCGCACACCCGGCATTGTTTCTCTTGTGCCTCGTAGCACTCGTGAATGGACGCAGTATCACTCATCGCCTGTTGTTTGTTGCGTGGTGTATAGTGTGTGTCGACTGAGTGAATGAGCGAAGGGCGATTAGAGAACGCGGGGTGCAGTGCGCTCCTGCACGCACGCGTGGTTTCCTTTCCAGCAGAGGAAGATACTCGCACACACACACACACACACACACACCGAGAGTGTGGGGTAGGTGAAGAACGGCTTTTTTCTTCATTTGGGTCTGCGATCATTTCTTGCTTTGGTTCTGTTATTTGAACGCTTAAAACGTAACCTAGCCGAAAAAGTGCGCAGTCGACTCCGGCTGTGAGTCGGTTGCACACGCTCAACACAAGCTTTTGCGGAGGCGGCGTGTCGGCGTAGCGTAGGCTAGAGAATGGGATGGGTCACCACAATTGTGCCGCCAGTGCAGTCTGGCATAAGTGAGCGGGATGTCGGTCTGTTCACCACCCCCTCCCCGCCCCGCCCCCCAGCTTGCTAGCTGACATCGCTGCCGAGGAAGAAGGTGCTGTGCTGTGTGAATTTGTGGCATTCCCATAGGAGAGCCGGAAGGCTCAAGATATGAGATTTCACATACGTGGCTGCGCGTTCAAGGCGCTGTGTATTCATGTTGACACATGTTTTGAGCCTTTTTTTCCCGAACTGTTGCGTTACTCTTCCCCCCTTCCCCTCCCCCTCCCGCGATTCATCTTCTGTTGTCGCTGTCTTGACGCGCAGTCACATCCGCGCAATCGATCTTCCCAGGCGTAGCCGTGAGCTCGGAAAAAGCGCGCACACAAAAAGAAGCACCGGGCGTGTGCTTCTTCTTACAATTCGATCTGTCGTGTGACTTGAACGGGCGCTGTCGTGCTCGCTCTGTGGCGTGCACACGCACCTAGGGCGGGGGAAAGAATTTCTCTTTCTGTCCCTCCTTCAGTCACCTTGCATGCGCCGGGTTACTTCGTTGTACCATTGCTGCGCATTGGTGCGTCGCCTCGTGTCTCAGGTCGACCCTCTCTACGCGAGGGCTTGGTATCCTGCTGCAGTGTCCGAAGGCCATCTTCATTTTTTTTTCGGGAAGGGGGGTGGTGGTGGTTCTGCCGCTGACTTCCGGCACTATAGCGAGAGTATTGTGTCCTTTCTTCGACTCTTGTAGGTGGCATCTTCATCACCCCTTCAGCCTGATCGTCGTTGCCGCGGGCGTCTTGTCCCCCTCTCCGTGCACAGCTTCGCTACACAGGCCAAATGAACAGTTGTACGAAAGCCGGAATCAGAGAAGCGAGGGAGCAACAAGGACTTTCACAGAGCACACCTGAGAGCAAGTGCGTGCCTCTCGCACTATCGAGCGAAGATTGTTGTCGCATAGACTCCTCTTGGCTCTTCTCTCGTTTTGTGTGTACACCGTACGGCGTCTTGTCCATCTGTGCCGCATTTCCGTTCCGCCTCCTACCCCTTGGCCTCGTGTACTTGACACTCAGCGCTTAAAATTTTTTCCTCTTCGTTTTCTAACGTGAACGAGCAGTACTGTCGCCTTGGATGGATCGGGGGCGATTGTTTTCACTTTGACCCTCGTCTGGTTCCCGTCGTCGATCTCCTATTTGTGTGTTTGTCAGTCCCTCTCCCTGTCTCTCTCTGTCTGTGTGTTTGTGTTGATCCGGCTGTGCGCGTGCTTTTTTGGTGTATTTCTTGCGTGTGTGGCGGTCCCGTGTGTGGCGGTGCGCCGCTGTTTGGTTGTCCTCTCCGGCTGCATCTGCTTTTTTTTCTCGCTGTTCGTCACGTGTCTGCTTTCTTGTCTTTTTTTTCGGGAGGTGTGGAGGGCTCTTTCGTGTCCAGCATGTCTTTTCTCACAGGATCTGTGTCCATTAATCGCACCCTTGTCACGATCGTCTTGCTCTTGACACTCACACTGCTCTTGGACCTAAGGCGGTTGCCGGACAGCTCAGCAGCTCAGGAGTACGTATTCTCCCTTCTGACCCCCTGCGATGGGGTCGGGCTCTGCAACCTGTGTGGGGACGTGCTGGAGATGGTAGACCTCTTGCAGCGCGCACTCACGAACCCGTTTCAAGATAAGTTGACGTTCTCGCCGGGGGACTGGGATGCGCATGGACTTCAGTCATATCAGAGATGTCTGCGGGAGCCGTTCCTGCGCGGCTGCGACACACTTGTCCACAAAATCAGGCTGCAGCGAATCGATTTTGCGAAGGGAATACTGGAGCAGGTGGTCGAGGATGTGCAGTTTCGGCAGAAGTGGGGTTCTTTAGGCGAGGACTACGTTATCGAAAACGCCGTGCAGCTGACCACGTATATCTTCGACTCGCAGGAGCGCTCGCTCGGCGGGAGGCGCGATCCGCGCAAGGAGGACGGCGCCGCGCAGAATATTGTTTACCAGCCATCCACACTTAGCCTCGGCGGCGACCCCAAGCTCGAAAGCCTGGTTACACGCGTGTGGTTTCTGCGGCGCGATGTTCTGCTTCTCCATCAGGACTTCTGCTACCCCGTCTGTGAGGGTAGGCTGACCGTCTTTGGGCGGGTGCAAGTGGCGCTTCTGCGCTTCTACGTGCGACACGCTATCAAACCTCGTCTTCTTTTTCTGCGGCAGCAGCATCGCGGGACACTAGTGGTGGCGGAGCTGATGATGATCGGCTTTGCCTTCTGCGTGGAGAGACTGATGCGTCCTGGTCTGACGTGCAGCGGCACCGTGGCGCTCCGTATCAGGCGCGTGCAAGGAGGTACAGCATCCTCGACGTCCACTGGCAGCGGCTTGGTGGGTGGGGTCCATGGAGAAGATAGCGCTGCGGCGGCGAGCAGTGGCGGCGGTAGCGCTGGTAGCGGTGGCGGTGGTAAACTTCACTGCCGACCAGGTCGACGACGGCGCTGGGTTGTGGTGATGTAAACTCCTTAAGAAGAAGGCGATATTCCGCGATTAAGAGTGGGCGGGTGAGATGCAGTGTCCACTGCTTACAGCTCTGTTTGGGAGAGGGGTTCTCCCGTCGTGGCGCACGCGCGCGCGTGTTTTGTGAGGGCGGTCCTTTTTTTTGTTTTGTGCGAAAATGGCTGAAGATGAGACGAGCGGCTGCACCACATTCTGTGCACGGGGCATCGTTTCCTTTTTTTCTGCCTGGCGGGCATGCATCGGTAGGCTTGGCTGCGACGCTATAGCGTTGTCGGCTGCAATTTGGTCGGTTGCTGGTGTTCTCGTGGCTGCGGCGCTTCTTCTTGTGCAGGGAGGCTGTCCATCAGCAACCCCGACGCGAGGAAAAAGGGTGTTAACTTGGCAGTCGTACACGGATCGTTGAAGCCTTTTGGTGTGAGACTCTGCGTTGGCAAGCTGTCTCTTCCGTTCCACGTTGCTGTCTGTTTCAAGCCTCGCTCACTCCAGTGGCTCAGTCTACTTGCTCTCCTGTAGCCTGCCGTCTCTCTTGACGTCCTCCATCTCTCCAGGATTGCGTAGAGGTGTGAGTCTATCTGTGTTCCCGATGACGGGGGAGGGACCTCGGCGCTGTATCAGTGTTCAGAACCCGTTCCGTGGATAAGCGAAAGAGACCCCTATCGCTGAGAATTCTGAAACCGCCTGTGGTGGTGACAGGGTCAGCTACCCGATGGGGTGGGGGCGATCAGAGCGATGCATTGCCACAGATGCCGGCGGTCAGGTCTTGGAAGGCGTAGCGTCGATTCGAGCTGCCACAGTGCACAGTTTCGTACCATCCACAGGATAGGCAGAGTGTCAGTGTGACTCGAACGTATCTCATCTCCGGCCCTTACACCGCCCACTGGGTATGAGGAGTCTGAGCCACCAAGTGTAGAGCAGGATAATGGGGAAGCGGCTGTGGGGCGACCTGCGAGGCGGGTGAGTAAGTACGGTTTCAGGAAGAAGCCGTGCTCAGATGCCCGATTCGTCTCAATCGTCTAGCACGCGTGTGTGTATAACGCTGCTTCGCACCAAGCAGGTAAGCCGGTGACGGGCCGGGTCTGGGGAGGAGTTGAACTCATGTTTTATGGCGGAAACACCTACACGTTGGCGCGAGCAAGTCTCTCTCTTTTTGTGTGTGTGTGTGCCCCACGGGTGTAGGCGGCGCACGTATGTGGTGGAGAGAAGGCGCGTCGTCTGCCTCTCCGTCTCCTCATTCTTCTTGCGCCGGAAACTCCCCTGCACTTCTTTGTTTTTGTTTCCGAACCGTGACGCAGCTCGCCTCTTCGTCTTTGTTGTTGCTGTTTCGTTGCCTTTTCGTGTTGTGCATTTTTGTGTGTGCGTCGTGTAAGCTCCGTATCTCACGCGTCAGTACACGTTGCCGTCTTGGTTCCTCCCCCCCCCCCCGCCCTCTTTCCATTTTTTTTCGTCGCATGGCCTGAGCGCTCTCGTTCTCTCTCGTGTGTGCTACCTGACATGACGCTATCCACGGACCTTATGGGGAGGGGGGTAGGTGGTGGGCGTGTTCGTCGGCGTGTACACGCCCGTGGCTTGGAGTAGACGGAGGAAAGACGGCGTGAAGGCGGGTAGGCATAGCAGACAACTCGGTCACTTTGGAAAAGGCGAGGGGTGGGGGTGAGGAGAAGGCGTTGCTGAGAAAAGTGACCCCCTCTCCTGGAAAGCGAAGACATGTACAACGGAAAAGCCAGTGCTGCTGTCTCATCGCCGCGAGGTTGATGGGTTCTCATGATCAGCGAAAAGGTATCTTTACTGAAGAACGCGGGTTGATCGATTCTCCACTCTGGGACTTGAAGCTGACCATAAAAATGGTGTTCTGACCATTGACTGCTGCGCTCTGCACGCCTCACTTCACTCTCTGCACCGCTTTTACCTCTTTCGGTGATCATCATCGTGTGTCGGGCAGTCGCCCACTTCACTCCTCCATCGCAAACAAAAAAGCCCACATACACTCAGCGGCATCCTTGTCTCTTGCCATGGTTCATGTCGATTACAGGTAAAATTGCTGTCCTGCGTGCTCCTTCTGTGGCCCCTCTACAAAGACAGGGGTGAACCTGTTCTTGCCCACCGGGAGAGCGGTAGGCACACGCGCGCGCGCGCACACACACACACGCAAACATCGAAAAGGGCGCTGAGAGGTTCAGCTGTGATGGGACGTCGTACGCCACTCCAAACGTGCTAGGTGGTACGACTACTGCTCCCATCCGCTTTCCTTTTTTGTCCGGCGTCGTAGAAGGGACACGTTCTAATCATTGCTCTCGTCATCTGCGTTTTCTGAGAATTATTCTTGTTTTCGTCGCTGCGGGTACTCGCTCCTGCGCACACTACACACACGCACACACGCACACAGAGATAGAAACATAGACGCGGACACAGAGATATGCATGCAGGCGACCCCACCCTTGGTCACGTTCTTCCTTGAGTAAATAGGCTCCTTCCACCCCCACGCGTGGTAAGCCACCTTTGCATCTTTTTCCTCCTCGTTCTGCTTTTTTCTTTCTACTCGGCGTGTGTCCTTCCGGGCCTTGGGAGAATGGCCACTGTTCACGTATTTGTAGGACAGTGCGGCAATCAAGTCGGCACGGCATTTCTGGACACGGTTGCATCCGAGGCGGAGGCTAGCGTCGATGAGGGCTACCAGATGCGTGTGTCAGCCATGGACTTTCGACCTGCGCTGCGACCGCCGCCGGCGCGGCGCCACCATCAGCGCTCAGCAGCGGCGGGTTCAGCAACGGGGCCGTCGCGTGAGCCGTCCGAGGCGGCGAGGCGCATAGGACACCAGCAGTACTACTCCTTGTCTTACTACGCACAAGAGAAAGAGCGCGCGGCGATCGACACCTCTCTGCCGCAGCCGCGGTGTGTGTTGGTGGATATGGAGCCCAAAGTGATTGCCGCCACAGTGCAGCGTGCTAACGGGCAACTCGAGCAGCACGAATCCTCTCCCTCGTCCTCTTCTTCCCCTTCACCGCAGTCTGCGTCAAGGCGCCTCTATTCCCTGGCGCCGCAGCAGTGTGTGACCCGCGGCGAGGGCAGCGCCAACAACTGGGCCTTTGGGTACCACCAGCAAGGGCAAAGCCGTCGTGACGCCATCGTGGAATGTCTTCGGCGCGAGAGCGAGCAGCAGGGTACCGTCGTGTCGACCTTCCACGTGCTTCATAGCATCGCCGGCGGCACCGGCTCGGGTGTCAGCTGCCTCGTTGCGGAAGAGATCAAGGCGATGTTCCCACGCTCCACGTTGTTGCACTCCGTCGTGTGGCCGTTCCGTTGCGGCGAGGTCGTGACGCAGTGGTACAACGTTGTCATGGCGGTCAGCACTCTGGGTGGGTTGGCGGACGGCGTATTCATCGCCTACAATGACGCTATCGCAGAGGAGCTGAAGGGTGCGCGGGCGAATCGCGGCTTCAAAGACGCCGGGGAGGTGTCCTTCCAGCTCATTAACCAGCGCATCAGCGGGGTGCTCGCCCCGCTTCACCTACCGCAGCTTCTCTACGCTCTCCCGTCTCCCCAGAAAGACCTCTCGAAAAACCGCATCCTCAGCACAGGCAGTGGAGCTGCCCGAGGCGTCTTGGGGAGCGGCCCAACTGTTTGCGTCGCGGAAGGCGCGGCGCCGCAGCGGTACGCCACTGCCAGCGATGTCGTCGAGGCCCTTTCGCTGGACCCGGCGATGAAGTTCTTCACAGGCTCGCTCGCGCCGCAGATGGTCACTGGTTCCACTACGTGGGCTGCGGTGCTCGGCGAAGCGGCTCGAACGGCACAACACAGCTTCACTGCTCCGAGTGCGCTGGCTCCGTCCGCCGACACGGGTTTCTCGCGCTCAGAAGGAAAAGCAATGACTGATAGGGTAGCTGACGCCTCCGCGTTTTACATGCAGCATCGAAGCTGCTTGTGGGCTATTCGCGGGGTTGCGGCGCACACCGACGGCATCCGTGAGCTGCGTCACCTCATGGCCGACACCGCCTCGTCGCCATTTCCGATGACGTCGCTCTTTGTCAGCCCGGCGGAGGAGTGGCGCGCGACACCGTCGTACACCCGGCCGGACCACAGCGTCACCTTGTACGGCCCCACACCCATGGTGGGCGCGTCGCTGGCTGATGCCGCTGGCCGCGCAGAGGAGCTGCTCCACGTCGGCGCTTTTGTGCACCACTTTGAGCGCTACGGGGTCTCGAAGGCGGAGCTGCGCGATGCCGCGGCCGTGTTGTACGACACAGCCGCTGCCTATCATCTCTAGAGATTCAAAATGGAGGGCTTTGTTAGTGGAGCGATTCGGCGTGATGACGAAGAGGAATGTGCGGCAGACTGTCCGCTGTGTGCCCCTCCCTCGAACTCGTTTCGTGGCGCTGTGCTGTCACCGTAGGCGGGGCCCGTGCCGGAGAGGTCAACTTCTACGGAAAACAGGAGGGAATGGACACCTGCCGGCGTTGGCGCCAACGGCGCGGAAAGAAAAACACAACAAAACAACCCACTTCTACACGCATATGCGCGTCACATACGTGGACACCTCTGTAGACGCTACCTGCACTTTCGCGAGGCGTGGCGTACACCCTGCGCACACATATCATGTACTCTCTGCACATTTAGGGCGGCAAACTGTGGCCGCATCGCACCCTGACCAGCTCTGCGATTCGCTCGCACACTTCATAAGCGTCCATGGTGTTGCCCACAGTTTCTTCATGTTTTCTCTTGACTTTCTCTCCCTCTCTTCTCTCTAACTCGTCTTCCTTCCTCTCGTCTCGTTCTGTTTTCTCTCCTCATTACCACCCTCATAGAGGTATGAGCCGACAAGCGTCCGGTGTGAGATAGAATCCACACACCTCTTCGATTTGGCTGTGTTTGCGAGCGCCTCTCTGTCCCCGGTTCTTCACGTTGACGCCCACCGTTGTCGGTGACCAAAGACGTCTTTCTTGTTTGTTTTGTTGTCTGAGTCAGCGTTGTTGCTGCGTCGCCAGGCGCTCGCGCTGACCCTCTACGTTGTTCCGTGAAGACCACTTGTCCGCCAACTGCGCTGGGTGTTTTTCCAACGTCGAAGGCGAGCATCTGCGCAGCGACAGTAAGCATCGCAACAAAGTTGAGAAATTAGTGGAGCGTTGCCGTCCCTCTTACCAGAGAAAAGGTCTACTCTTAACGTCTCGTGCTACCTTCACAGTGGTGCAGTGCAGATACACGCAAGCACCATTGAGAAACGGCGCCGCCAAAAGACAAGCAGCAGCAGCCACACAGCAACCAGAGCAGAACGGGTAACGCGCTCTTTTATCACGATCGCGGCACTTGCAGAAAGCACACTCACGAGTAGAGCAAATACGCCCCCCCCCCTCCCTCCCTCCCTCCCCCAAAACACGAAGAAGAGCACAAACACCGACAGAAACGGAAGGAGCACCAAAAGGAGCGCGAGGAGGAGAATCTGGATATCAACGGGAAGGCACTCTATACCAATACACACCCCGTGTCTGCGCCATTCCTGCCTCTTGTCGTCTTATCTCTCTCTCTCTCTTTCGCGCTTTGTGTTTGTTCCCCTCGCGTGTCAGCGGCCCCTCCGCGTGTGTGTCTCCCCGCCCCATCTTTTCGTGTTTTTTTGTTTTTTTTTTTGTTGTTTTCGCCTCCAATCTTACTCGCCCTCTCTTTCGTCTCTCTCTCTCTCTCGGCCTGTGTTTCTACACCCCTCTTCCTCCCACCTTGGAAATACGTGTTTGTTCGTCGTCGTACTGGTGTGGTTTGTATGCGCGCTCTGTAGATTTTCTTTCTTCCTCGTTCTCGTCTTCTTCATCTGTCGTGCCACAAAGTCTCACTGTGGCTTCGGCACAACTCCCCCCCCCACACACACACACAGAAAAAAAAGAACCGTAAAGGTGCATGGAAACCATGGCCACCACTGTGTCTCCCAACGCTCTCTGCCTCCCTGGACGCTTGCAGACCCTCTCAGCGTCCTGCTACCGTCATAACCCTTACGCGTTCACTCTTCTCCAGGAGAAGGACCGTGAGAGAGCCGCCGAGTCGTTTAGTTACATCTACAGTGTCCTGACAGATGAAGGCAGGACCTCGCCCGCCCCGCCACAGCAGCGAAAGAAGGCGAGAAGAGGCGTTGCCGGGAACAAAGGCGGTAGCAAATATGACTCCAGCTGCCGTGACCCTGAGGTGCAGCCGCTAGAATCCTTGTTCGCAAAGAGCGGTGCCGCGGCAGATAGCAGCAACGATGATGGCGTGAGCGAGACCAGTAGCGACTCTGGCAGCTACTACGCAAAGGAAGCGCTCGCGACGTACCCCCCTGGGTTTTCTGTCACCAGCTCGCAGTCGCACCCCGGTACCAGCTCTGCCACCGCTGCCGCCACTGCCATCCCAGCTGCCGTACAGTCCGTCATCCGCTACGCCTCGGTGAACTTCCGCTTCGGCTCCGCCTGGTTCGTCGCTCCGTTCCGCACCTTCACGGGTGACATGGTCGTGGTCCAGTATCCGGGCAACAACAGTTTGCACATGGGCCTCGTTAGCGCTATCACCACCGCCAAGCCCATCACCTTCTACACCGAGGACAACATGGATCCAAACTACCTTTCTCCCGAGGAGCTGCAGACGGTGCCTCGCCTGCTTCGCCACGCGCGCGACTTCGACAAGGAGACGAAGCTGGACCTCCGCAGACACGACTTGAGCTCACTCGCGAACGCTCGGAAGCTCGCGGCGGATATTGGTGCCCCTGTCCAGTTCCTTGATGCAGAGTGGCTGCTCGACCTGAGCGCCGTGACATTCCTCGTGAAGGTGTTTGGAAACACAGCCCTCGCGGATAAGCTTGTGGACGAGCTGGCGATGCAGGAGGGAGCCGAGGTCGTATTTACGTACCCGGTCTCGTCGGCGACGATGTACTAATAGAAGATTTTCGGCCGGAGAAGAAAAGTGAACCGTGAGGAACACATGGAAAGATATGCGTGCAGCGGTTAAAGCAAAATGCACTGCGAACAGCACCGGACCAGATGGGGGTTGGTGGCGGTGTGCCGGTTGAACACTGCCGTCTCCTCCCTGGCGGGACTGCGTCCCGTTTGCTGCGCGCGTGCGCTTATGCGGTCCATCCCCCGACTCCGCTTTTCCTGCGCGTGTCTTTCCAGTCTTTGTGGCCATTTCGCCTCGCTTGCGCCCTTGCTGTCGTCTTTGTTAGAACTCCACCGCGCGTGCGATGAAGAGTGGCGACAGATGCGGTGACCGCCCCTCGCACACCGCGACGTACGCAATGTGCGTACACCACGGACGTTTTTTTTTCTCGGTCTCCCCTCCCGTGGATCCGTAATGTGTCGACACTGGTGATGTACTGCTTAGTAAATGTTGGTTTCGTGTACGCTTATGTATATGTATCTGTCTATATATATATATATATATGGGTGTGAGTGTTTCTTAGCTGTGCCATTTTTTCACGACGGATGGCGCTTTATGGTACACTCACATACCTCGAGAACAGTGGCGAGCGTAAGAAGCGATAAAGCCACTCGCCGCCTCAGTAGTTGTCAGGTTCCCTGCAATTTAGGACCCTCTCGCTACCAACAGAGATGGTCGTATAAGACATGAACTGTGTGCAGGCGTGCACTCTTGCGACGATGTGCTAGAGGATGGGCACCTTATAGATGTATATAGAGCAGGAAAAGCATCAAGATCGTCTGTGTGTTGTTGACGTGTTGTGAGGGCCTTACTCTACGCGGTTTTTTCGATGCCGCCCTCCCCTCCCTTCCCCCAGCCACATCGCTGCCCTCACGCACTACCTCTCCTCTTGTCCTAAGTCGCGGTCTCTGTCTACCGTATACGTATTGAATTTGTTCTTTTTTCTGTTTTCTGTTTTGTGTGTGTGTTTGCGGTGGGGAGTATGTGGTGGAATGGCGCTCCAGCGAGACGTTGAATGCGTCGCTCCGTCGTGCCCGCCTCCTCAAGGACGGAGGAGTAGCGGAAGCCCGGGCAGGCGTCCCCATAAACTCACACACAGACATTGACGTCTACTAGCGTATGAATGCGCCAATCATGTATGTATCTCTCTCCCTCTCTCTCTCATTGTGTGCAGGGGTGTGGGAACTTTTTTTTTCGTTTGTCGCTTTCTCACTGCTCTCCTTCCACCTACCTCAATCTACCCTCGCTCTCAGAGACTCGTCCTCGGCGTCTCCGTTCACGTTTCTCTGCCTTCTCTCCATTTTTTCTTGGTTTCTGTGCTTTTAATAGAGCAAAACACCGAAGCATCTAGGTTTCTATAACTCTCTCTCTCCCCCCCCAAACACTCTTTTTACATTTTTTTGTTTCTCTTTCGCACGCATACATTCGCAAACATGCACGTGCGACTCGTACGGCTTTTTGTTTTGTGCGTTCCCCCTTGCCCCCCTCCTCGAAACGAAGCATCGTTCTCTTGCCTCCCGTTCCTCCTCTATAACAAGCATGCCCGCTTCTTAAAGCATGATCGTTATCTCGCTGCCACTACCTGCGACTATTATCGTCGCTGTCTTCAACCTTGTCACGCGGAAGTGCTCACAGGTGTGACCTCGAGCTCCCAGAAACTCTACTTCCCCAAAACTGCCAACACAAGGTATGGGCTACACAGGGACGTATTCGAGGGACTCGGGTTGCTTCCGGAGACGGCGATTGTGGAGGTGCGTGTGCTGCTATGAGGGATGAGTGCCACCGATGGCGGCTGCTTCGTTGCGAGTCGGAGAACGAGTTGTATGCGTTTGCGTCTGTGTGTGTGTGTGTCTGCCGTCTGCGCGTTATTTCATTGATGTTCTCCGGCTGAGCATCCCCGATGTCTCACCTTTCGCAGCGATCTCTCCTCCGCACCGACTTGTTCACTTTTCATATTTTTTCTCGGCTTTTTAGAACTCCTTCACTTCGTTTTTGTTCTCGCGCTTCTAACCTGATTGCGGAGACTCTTTCTCTCTCTAACACTCTTTCGCTTGTACCTGCCTACTTTGCTTTGCAAGGATGAGAGCGCAGCGGCAAAATGAGCAGTGGAAAGGCCCAGGCGAAGGGGATGCACTTCTGCATCCGACACTGATAGCGCAGCGTCAAAACCAAGGGAAGTGAGCGAAAGGATGGCGGTTACGTGTCTAGATGGTCCATGCGAATGATGTGAGTAGTAGTATTTGACACGGCACCCTGCAAAGTGTTCCGCATAACGCGTTGATGTTAGTGTGAGATGGTCAACCATAAAGCAGCCGCTCCCTCCGCTTCTCAATATCGTCCACGTTTTCCTGTAAACACGAGGGATTGTCTACGGGTCCCGTCATTTGATTTCTTGGTCTTGTCTCGTTCTTCAGAGTAGCTGTGGCGATGTGGTCACATCTGCACTCTCTCCTCCTCAGGTGCCCTCCCCCTCTTTCCTGATTGCCTTCTTCCCTCCCTCATCTCCCTCCCTGCACATGTTATTAGGGTTACCAATGAGGTCATCATGATAGATTTTATATGTGGTTTCTCTCGATTTTTTAGTCGTTCTTTGCTCTTTATTAGCGTTGGCCCTACGCGTTCTGCTCACCTCTTCGTTTGGTTGCCTTTGGTTTGTTGAGCCATCCTTGTTCCTTGCCACCCTTTCTTCCTCTCCCTCCCTTCTCCCTCTCATTTTTTTTTTGCGTCCTTTTCTTTGCATGCTTTCCTTCCAAATGCTGCTCTACGCTCTCCCTTTCTCTCTGCCCCATCTCACCATCCAAAATCTTGATATCCTGAGAGGATACATACGTATGTATATGTGCACATGTGTACATGTGTATGTACGCGCGCGCGTATGTGTGTGTGTGTTTTCTGTTTGCGTCTGCGTGTCCTCTTGAAACACACAAAACAATCATACTCTGTCGTGTTTTCCCTCTCACGCGCATGCTCTTGTTGGCTTGTTTGTCTTCCTCTGTCTCTCCTCCCCTCCCACCCACCCACCCCCACTCACTCTCGCACACTGTGCGTGTATCTCTGTTCCTCGTCGTTGTTTCGTCTTCTTTTTTTTCGCTTGCGTTCCCTTTCGTTAGTCCCTCCCTCCCTCCCCCCCTCCTTCCCTCCCACCCCTCTGTGCTTTTCTTCGTGCTTGATTTGGTATCCCCACTCCCCTCCCTCACGCCGGCTTCTTTTGGCTGTTTCCTTCCTGTGCCTGTTCCTCCGCACCTCAAATCGCTCGCGTAAATCGTCGACGGCAGCGGCGCTGGCGGAGCCGTTGCATGGAATACTGACCTGTGAAGACGTCGGAGACGCCAGACCAACATCCTCCGCAATGGCAATACGAGGTTCAACAAGCAACCCCAAGCGCTGCTTGGAAGGCGGCCGCCCCGCACCAGAAGGGCGAGTATGTTGTGATTACGAGATGCCGGGAGTTTATCCTCGCCCAGCTGCGCACGGGCACCTGTCCGCACTTTGGATCCCTACAGAGACAAGATGGCGTGCAGATGGTGTGCCACCCACTAACTCTTCTAGCGCTGTGGTGCCCCCACCCCGCCAGCGCTTCTGACCCGCCTGCTTTTTCGGTGAGGGCGGCCGATCCGGGGCTGCGCCCGGTATGGGACGCAAGACTCGCAGATCGCTCGAGGCGCAAGACGCACCTCGTTTCACGCTACGGTGCTGCACGCACCGGTGTGATGACGCACGTGCCACTTGCGCCGCATGGCCTCTCCGCGCCGTGTGTGTGTGTGTGTGTGACTGCCTTCTCCCCCCCCCAGCACACTCACCTCTTCCTCCCTGTGCCCCTTCGGAAGAACACGCTGTGAGCTCTCTGTGCGCGGGCGCATGTCTGTCGGTGGGTCCCCTCCGCTTGACACGCCCAAGCCTGTGAACGGCGCGCGGTCTCAGGGGAAGTTGGAGGTGACTCTGCTGCCGCAGACTCGTGGCATCGCTCGGCGTGTCGCGGCGCATGCGATGACGCCACGCGGCTGCCAGAAGAGCAAGAGTGACGAAACGAAAAGAGCGCGAGGGGGGCTATACGAGTCGACGCCAGGGTGCATGTGTGCGCAGAGCATGCGGCGTTCCCTGCATCCGGCCGGGTGGGCTGATGTGAGGGCACGGGTGCCGGAAGCGTGGCGAGAGCGCCCCGAACTCGAACCATAATGCGATTGAGACTGCAACGGGAAAAGCTTTCGCACCAGATTACAGAACTCCGCGGCGTGAAGCGACTGAGGGCGGAAGGTGGCACAGAGGCCGGCTGTGCAGGGTCTCAAACGACCCGGACCGGAAGCGGGCCTGGCTCCTCCCTGAGCACATCCGGCGTGCACCTGGACCACCCCTTACTACCCCGCCCCGCAGGCGCCCCGGCGTCTGTCCTCGAGCAGCACCCTTCGCCGCGGCCCGCTTGAATCAAGCCATGCAGTCCGCAGCCGAGTCCGTGTGACGACAGCCGCGCGGCACTTATGCTTGGAAGGGACGAGTAGGTGCGAGCAGGGCCCGCGAGACGCGTGGCCTGAGCGAGCGGCAGGCGGTTTCGCCCTCGTCGACCAGGATAGAGCCGCAGTGTAGCGGCGAATAGAGAGCTGTGGGTGTGCATGCGTACATGCGTTTCACCGGCGTGTTCAGGGAAGTGGGAGGGGGGGGGGGCTGGAAGTGGGCAGGGTGGTGGACAAGGGCAAAGAGAAAACAAGGGGTACTTCCCCAAACGTACCTGACAATGAGACGGAGCGAAGGAAGGGACGAGTTTCGTTCAGAGATGCACCGATAGTCGAGTATATCGGGAAAAAAGGAAGAGGAAAGGGCGAGCAAATCACTGATACCAAGGTGACGACGCACACACACACACACACACACACACACACACACGCTCATCTCCAGACGATGAACATAAAGATGTCGACATGTTGAGGGAAAAAGATCATTTTTTCTTGTTTCGGTACGTCCGAGATGGACCTACGCTTAGAGCTCCATTGAAGGTGTTGTCCTGTCTCCCTTCTCGATGGCATGCGCTGCTTCCCCTAGCTGCCTCCTCGGCAGTGCAGCAGGCAACTGATGCCTCTTTTTGCTATCGTCTTTTTTTTCGGACGTTGGCGGGATGGGCATGCTCTCACCAGATGGAGGAAAGCTGGGCATGCGATACAGCGATGTCAAACGCACGCACACAACAGGTGCCACTTTGCGTGCTGACACACCCAATGTGCCTGAAGTGAAGCTTGCCAACAAAGGAAGAAGAGCGGAGAGGAAAAAGCTGCGATGCCGTCCTTTCTCCCCAGCCCCTGCCTGTATGCATGCATGCATGCACACGGTTTTCCACACAAACACACTGGTTCTCACTTCTGACCTGTGAGCGTGAGGGTGAGGCGGGAGGGTGACTGAGCATGAAAGCGGTAGGTATCTCTGGTCGCTTGGCACTTGGCCATCAAGTATGCCATGTCTGCAGGATGTGTGTGTGTGTGTGTTTGCGTGTGTATGCTTCGCCTTTTTCCCCGGCTTAGATGCGTGGATCACCACGTTTACCTCCATTACACGCGGATAAAAGTGTGTTTCGAGGTGTTTGTGGGGGGGGGGTAAGGCGAGCGCGAAAAGAGAACAAGGTCAGACAATGCAAGAAAATCGATACACTGCTGAGTAGTGTTTTTTTCTGTTGTGTTTGGTGGCTTTGTACAACACTATTGAGCTTGCCTACCCTCGACTTCTTCTCTTGGCTCAAATCAACGGCATATGGGCGGCCTCGAGTCGGGTGTGATGCACATGTGCTCCGTGTCTCTCTTCCCATACACGCCACTTTCCTGGAAGGCGCTGGGAGGGTTTTTTTGTGTGTCTTTTGTTGCTTTTTTTTACGCCTGTCTTTTGTCGATGATGTCTACGGTATATATGCATTTTGAATGCCGAGCATGAGACCTTTTTACCGCGCTGTGTCTCTTCCGTTTTCTGCCCTTGTACTGGTCTCTCGTTCTTACTTCTTTTCCGTACTTTGTGGTAGTGCTTTGGTCAGTTGCGAAAAAAAAATCAGAGGGATTCTGCGATACGTATCTGATTGCCTGCTTAGTCAGCCTTCGCGTGCCTCTCTGCCTGCCGATTCCCTTCCCGATCTCTCTTTTGTGAGCGTTTTATTGCATTCTTCGTCTGCACGTGAGAGCATCCGTCCCCTGCGTCAGGTTGACCTTCGTCGCGCATTCGATGGAGGAACCAGAGACATACAGACGGAGAGGAAAATGTGGCCATTGCGTGGAGGTGTCGTGTGCGTGTGTGTGTGTGTTTTGTGTGCTTGCACGCGTTTCTTTCTTATTTTTTTCCTTTCCGCCGTGGGTGTGCATCGCGTTTTGCTTTTTCGGTATATGACGCGCGTGCGTCCGTTGCTGTTGTTGTGCGGGTGATGTAGCAGGCGATGTCATGTGATAGTTACCCTTTTGATGATGATGATTTTTTTTCTTGCGTGCCTCTGTCTGTGTTCCTCTGTGTGTGTGCGTCTTTTTTGGTTTTGCGTTTCCCGCGTGCTCTTGCGCTTCTACGAATCCTATGAGCATATATATATATATATATATATGTGTGTGTATTTGTTTGTGTGTGTGTGTGTTTCTGCTTCTTCCGCTTTATGATTATGATTTGCGCATCCCTTGCGCTGTGCTCGGTTTTGTATGTCTTCCTAAGATTACACGTGTGTGTATGTATGTATGTGTGTGCATATGTGCGTGTGTGTGTGTTTATGCCTGTCGCATGCCAGTTTGGCTTTGTGGTATGCGTGCTCTCCACTTCGATGGTGGGGACACACACACACACACAAAAGGGGGTCTCTCCTCGACCCATTCTTCCACGAAGGGGGTGGAACGACCAGAGACCGCGAGACAGGCATGCGTGCGCAAACATACCAAGGAAGACATACCAGCGTCTATCCATAACGTGTTGGTCTGCTGCAGCAGAAGCCCCAGCATGAGCAAAGGAGGAGGGATCAATGCCAAAAGAAAACATCAGCAGACAGTCAATAATGTATAGTGCAGCAGAAATAGCAAGCAAGGGAGAATTCAGACCTCTGCACGTGTGTGTGTGCGCGTGAGCACTTGTGTTACCGTGTGCGTTTGTGAGCCTCTTTCTATTCTATCGCGCAAAAAAAATGTACAAATGAAGATAAATGCTTACCAAAAAAAAAACAACAAGGAAACGGCGCTGGCGGTCATGTCAATCTATCCTCGCTATATTCCTCGACCGCGTCTCGAACAGCACGACTTCTGACTTGCTCCGGGGACGAACCTCGGTTACAGACGAGTGCCCAGTCAAGCCACTACTCTGCTCTTTCGCTTCTTTCCGCTTGTACGGTTAGTAGACGAAGTGGCCGGAAAAGAAAAGAGAGTACGAAATTTTGATTAGTAGTCCGTTTCACGTTCTTTTTTTTGGTTTGGTTGACTTCGTGCCTGTTGTGCTGTTTGCGCGTTTCACTGGATTCTGGGGAATGCACGGCGAGAGGGGGAGGAAAATGCACTCGACACGACACACATACAGAAACGGAGAGACTGAGTGTCGGCCGTGCAGATACGACGAAAGAAGGGAAGGCATATCTGCGTGTCGACTGAATCAAGGGCACACGCATGCTTTCGCAGCGCCTCCTACGTGCACTACACCATTCCGTGTCTTCATTAAGTAAGCTCGTGGCACGTTCTTTCGTCCTTGTCGTCTTGCTGTTCCCGCGCCCGTCGACACCACAGCAGCGTATATTTTGTTTCCCTTCAACTGTGCGTATGCACATGTGTGAGCCGGTACACTCTCTCTTCCGCCTTTGTGATGTCTGCGCGTATGCGTCTTGGATGACACGTTTTTGTGCGTCGCTGTCTCAAGTTGTATTGTTGTCCAATTACTTCCCTCTCTGTCCCTGCACAACATTTTTTGTTTACTTTTCTGTGCGTGTTTTGTGCGTCTATTGTTTAACAAGGATTTCGTCTTTGATCGCTTTGTTTTACTTGCCTGTTGTGTGTGTGTGTGGGGGGGGGGGCCTCGTTCCCTTTGTGTGTGTGTGTTTCTCTGGTCTCTCGTATGTTCTCTTTTTCCCCTTCGCCTTTCATCGTCATTCGCGCTTGGACCCNCTTTGTCCCTTACCTCCCTCGTTTTCTGTTTTCTGTGTTGTCTCCGTCATCATCATCCTCATCGCCTGACTGTTCGCTCTTCAGTCGAGTGTATGAGGCGAATTGCCGGCAAGAATGAACCACCACCGACAACGAAGCAAACGAAGCAACGCAGAATGGAAAATACGCTCACCACGGCAAACACATCTCCCCTACAGAGAATGCGAACTTCTGCACTCAGTAGGTCACGCGAGGCGGTGCCGCGGTCACACTTGCATGCAACCGCGCCATCCTCAAGGTCGACACCTGCGTTATGATGAGTGTACCCCGTGCGGCGTACCAGATTACTCCAGGCGCTCAAAGTGCGGCGAAAACAGCAACAGCAATATCTGTCACTGAACGCAGATTAGCTATCGGGAGGGAGGGCGTGCGTGTGTGTGTGCGTGTGGTAGAGTTTGGAAGTGGGAGAAGATGACTCATCGATGCTTGCATCTCAGTAAAAAAGCTGTCCTTATGCTTTAGACGGTGTCCCCCTCCCCCTTCCTCCCACTGCTCACTTGTGTGCGAAAGAAGAGCGAGCAACACGTCGCTATTTGTAGCCCTTCCATCTTCCGCCCTGTGTCTTTTTCTCTCCGCACATCTTTCCTGTGTGCGCGTGCGCCACGAGCCTGCTCACTCCCATCTGCAGAAGTCCACGAAGCACAGGCGTGCTTTTAGAAAGGGAGACGGGCGGCGCGTGAATGGTGCACGTCCCACCGCGCTCACCGCAGTTTCGGCTTTTTCCCCTTTCATCTGTACTTGCGTGTGCCTCTAACGGTACCACAGGCTCTGCTCTAACTGTACTCGCTCCCTCTTTGGACGCCCTACAGCTTCACGCGTCTTCTCCGAAGCAGGGTAGCCCACCCAGTCTCCCGTACGCGTTTAGCCATGTTCTCTCGCACGGGCTTCCGCTGTGCCCCTGTCGTCGAGGACGTTGTGGCTGCGTTCAAGGTGCTCGGCCTCACGTACAATCCACGCGCACCGGCATCTAGTCGACCTGGAGTGGACGACGTGCGGCGGCAGTACCTCGAGATGGCACGGCTGCACCACCCCGATTTGAGCAGCGGCGATGACAATCGCATGAAGGTGATTAATACGGCCTATGAGCTTATCCAGTCCAGCGGCATTCTGCATGGCGCTTACGACGCACCGGCAGGTGCGAGAGAGGGCGTAGCCGGACAGCAAGGAGGCGAAGCCGGAACTGCGACTCGCTTTGCACGCAAGGCTGGCACGCGTCGGCGCCGCATGCCAGACGACTTCGCCAGCGGTGACGACTCCTCCTGGTCGATGAAGACGTCGCTGGACTGGCAAGCGATTATGAACAGCACCGAAACGCTGTCCGATGAAGAGATGAAGAACCCTGCCAACCACCCGTTTAGTCACAGCAAGTTCTTCACCTTCGAAGATGATCTCACAATCTACCGCATGATCCGTGGCGGTGCCACGGTGCGACAGGTGGCCAGGTCGCTGGGCAAGCCAGCGACGTTCATTGAGCGACGCCTTCAGAATGCGCAGTTCAAGTTGCGAGTACAGTACGTCCTGCGACAGGACAAGCGCAAGTCGACTGCGGCCTCGTCGAATGGCGCGACCTCGTCAGGCTCCATGCGGCAAACCACCTCGACCACGATAACCGAGCCAGCTACACGTCGCGCGCTTCGCCGCTCTCCGTACGAAGATGCGCATGTCAGCAGCACCGTGCGAAAGCGAGAGTGGGAACCATCGTACCCGGAGTGGCGGGCGCCGCGCTACCGTGATCAAATGACGCTGGAGGAGCAGGGAAGGCTCGACGGCCTCCTCCGCGAGACGTCTCGCGCCGCCCATGCGGCCGGTAAATCAGTATCATCGCCGCACAGTGCACAACACAGTGCTGCTTCCAAGATGGGCCGCTCGTACGAGAACTACAAGCGGTTGAGACCCAGCTTGTGAAAAGGTTTGACAACGCTGGTGGGTACCGCTCACGTTTTTCTCTTACATGCACGTGTGTGTGTGTGTGTCTGTCTGTGTGCATGGTGGCACTTGTCACTGAGGCAAAAAGCAGGGGTCACCATAGAAGCAGACGTATGTGGTGCTGCTGTTGTACACATTTTACATTAGCCAAGCTACGGAGCACGATGAAGCAAAGACCGTAGTGCTGGGAAACCTTTAGGTGGGGCCTATGTAGTGTCAGGTAAGTTGCACGTGCTCCGTGACAGGGACTGAGACACCATGCCAGGAGTGCTCAGCAAACCGACACATGAACAGAAGGGGGACGGGAGGTGGATGTGTCTCATCAGCTGGATTGCTGGTACTGGCACTCGCTCAGCTCGCACGATGGTCTGACAAGACAAGAAGTGCGGACACTCACAGCGGCTTTTCCGCATTTCCGTTTTTTTCTTTGCTACTTAACACTTACATCTTTCCCCGATTGATCTCATTTGATTTTTCCCCCGGTTGTATCGACTGGTTGCGTCATCCCCACAACGCCACGTGCGCGAGCACGCACACACACACACAGAGAGAGAGAGAGAGATAGAGTGCATGCACACTTCCATATAGGGTCGATTACCCGTTGCACGTCAGCATTAGCCCCGCGTATCAGCATCGTCACCCATTGGCATTCACATTCTTCACCGTTTTCTTGTTGTTATGCCCCCCCCCCCCTGCCGGTGCCTCTGCTTCAAGGGAAGGCGTGCGCGCACGGGCATGAAGACAGGAACAACAACACCATCCTTTTCATTGTTGTTGTTCAACATGCTCATTTATTTGCCATACGACATGAGATGATACTTCTCTCTACCGTCCACCTGCCCTCGCCTGCGTGATGCGTCTGAAGGCGACGGCAAAGGACACGGTGCTTCTCTGCCCGCAGCATCTTTGCCACAATGGCCTTGTCATCGTCGTCGGCCGTCACCGTCGGAGTCTGCGGCTGCTTTGCTTCTAGATTCACAGCAATCATGGCTGGATTATACTGATTTTCAACTCTCGAGTATGCCGCTTCCTCTCATGCGCGTCCACGTGTGCCAACAATGGAGCCACACCGCCACAGTACCGCGATGCCCATGAGTCGCTTCGTCACATGCCGTGGTTGGCCCATGCGGGACCTATCCGCCCCATTCTTGGACGGCAGTACACAGGACAGCTGCCTTCTTTCGTTCTCGTCCACTGCAAAGGGCGCCGACATTCGTGTGACCATGTCCACCTGGACGGTTAGCCCACGAAACGTGCTTGGAATGCTGGTGGCACGGTGCCTAGGGATCCAATCCTCTTGGCGTCGCGATGCTGTGTCTTCTACACGGCGTAATGTCACAGGCACAGCGGTGCTGCGCTATGTGGTCGGTGCACAGCCGAGGTCAAACCCGACGTATGCTTACTGGTCGTTCACACGAGCCCGAGGAAGTGTGTCGTTTTATGTAGGGCCGATCCTCGCGGCGGGTCCGCTGCAGACACTCCAGGATGAGTGCTAAGCCTGCCTTTTTTACAGGAGCTGCAGCGCACCGTTTCCGCGGATTTGAGCAGGGTACTTTTTCAGCGTAACGCGGCTGACGCGCGCCGTTTCGAGAGCTCGGTGCAGCCACAGTCAGGAGGGCCACATGGGCAGAGAACACATGATTTCGCGCCGAAGTACGTCCTCGACGGCGCAGTACACACGACAAAGACCGAGGAGGCGGCCACCGTTGCTCATCATCGTCCGAAGCGTTCGCCGGCTCGTCAACGAGGAAAATTATGCTGGGGGACGAGGGGGGCTTCTGCCTTGCCTTCTCTCTGCTCAGTGCGCAGGAGTGTGGTCGTGCTTTGCGCTGCGTGCCGGCAGCGCAACGTCAGCGTTAATCGAGTCGCAGCAGCTCTGCGGATCAGCTCCTCCCCCCTCCCCCCCATACACCCTCCTTCCCCTTAAAAAAGCTACACCAGCGGTGTGCACTTGTGCCACGCTCGTTGTTGTCCAACGAGTGTGCGGAGGTGGCGTTTGACGGCCGCATGGCACCGCTAAGAGCGGGGATTGGCGGCATGTACGTCTCTTTCTCTGTGAAGGCACTGCGCCTAACTCCAGAGGTGTACCGCTGCGGTGAAACGGTTGTTTTACCTCTGCTTTTGAGCAACCGTGCCCGGAAAGGGCAGTCGATCGAGACGTCCACCTTCGAGTGTGCACCCCCTGCGCACGAGTCTGTGTCCTCGTGGGTGCGCTATGGGGCGACTCAGATGGATCTCGCTACCAAGAAAAGCGCTTTGGTTCGCAGGGGACTGCACGCTCAGCTTCACCGGAGGCAGATACAGCCAGAGCGCATCGCAGCGATACACGCGCACGTGTCTGCTGTCTTTTTTTTGTCGCAAGTGCATCACCGCTGATGATTTATCCAGCGACTCTATGCCGACCCCCTCCGCAGAAACAAAAGGCTGTGCCGCATACGAGAAACACTGTGCACCTGGGAGACTCGGCTGGCTGTGATGGAGGCCCATGCATGCGGGGTCCGTCCACGTTGATTGCGACTCGTTTCGCTCCCTGCCGACGCTGTTTGGGAACAAGGCGAGAGCTCCTCTTTTAGTGCGGGCGTGAAAGGCCCTACAACAACAGAGAGAGAGAGGCAGTGCGATGGCTCGTTGGACTTGCACACGAACCGTGCTGGTGTGGTAGCTGTTCTGGTGTGGCGTTGGTCTCACACATGTCTGTCGTTTCTCCCGGCGCGATCCTCAAACATCGCAGCTGTTGACTGGTTTAGGATTCATCTGAGTGACGCCTCTGCTCTCGGTGATGCGTGCACTAAACTGTGTGTCAGGAACTAGATCATGGCCAAGGCTCTGTACCGTTCGAGGAGTTGCGGCTAACGTGAGATTCATTCCGATGTAGCGCGGAAAACGGTGCCGTGAGCTCACTTCTCGACATTCTTTCGTTCGCGGCAGCGCTGTGTTGGTACATTGAGTGGCGAAACTGCTAGCATGCCCCCCACAGCATCTATTTCCTGCATCACCTCTGCGCAGGTGTGGCCTCCTGCTCTCTCTTCCCTGTAGACTACGGTCTCCCTTCGATCTATTCGATTTTCTTTTCGTGTCTTCGACCGATATTATGACACATGCGTACTGAACTTCCCCCCAACACAGGGCGCATCACTCACGTGTGAACCACACAGCAGCAGCAGACGCTTTCCTTACCGCCGCTTTTCGGTCCTTCACCAATATCGTAAGGGTGCATGCGTAGGCGTGAGCGAATTTGCGAACGGATTTTGAGCGGTATATGTTTTTGCGGTTTATATATTTTTTTTCATGCTGTACGGCAACCACTCACCCATCCTCCACCCCACCACCGCCACTACACAGGTACGCACACATTCCCATCAGCGCTTTCACAGCTTCTGTTCTCTTGAACACGGAAAAGAGCGCGGACTCAGTGAGCTCGAAAAACAAACGCTAGGACGGGCGGGCCGCGGTGCATCTCTTGAATGCCCATCTCCTCTGATGCGGATGTTGTGGCGGCAGTGCCGGTGCTGAAGCCGCTTCTTGCACTCGCCGGCTCATCTCCTGTCTCGTGGAAGCATCTTTCTAGTCACGACGGGTACAATGTCTCAGAGCTCCCTCCGATCCCCGCCCTGGGACTACCTATGAAGTGCTACCGCACGCAGTTTGTGGTAAACGGGGACCTCGACTTGTTTCAGCGCGTGCTCAGCGATGAAGCTTCAATTCGCGAATTCGACTCTGCTCTGAAGGAGATGCGCATCTTGCAGCGGCGCGCGTCCAAGACGCTGCTGTACACGTCGTACGTGTCGCCGTTTCCGTGGCTCGTCACCCCGCGCGACTTTTGCGTGTGGTCCGCCGCAATCTTCACAACACTGGAGCAGCTGAAGCGCGTGTGCTCAGAGGCAAAGGAAGGCAGTGCTCAGTCATCCAACAGCGCTCTGGCCGTGAGGAAATTTGTTTGCACATGCCAACAATCGGGAGAGGCTCCGGATTCTGGTCAGAGGGTGTACCTGCAGAACAGCGTGACGGCGCTGGTGTCGGACTCGGCGGCAGTTCTGATACCACAAAGCGGAACGCTCTTTGTGCGCGGAGTCGTCTACTGCTTCGGCTACGTGGCGTTTTCGGACCCCTCCATTCAGGGCAAGTTGCGTGTCACCCACTATTGCTGCGTTGACCCTGCTGGCCAGATTCCCACGTGGCTGGTAGCCGCCGCGGTGGACGAGAATACGAAGAAACTGAGGAAGATGGCAGAGCTGGTCGAGGCTGCCGCCGCGGCTGCGGCACCGGCTGCTGAGCCTACCTCGGCTTGCCTCAATGCGCCGTCAGCTGATCCGCTGCCGGCGAAAGAACCGCAAGAGCCAGCGTTTACATCGACGGGTAGTGCCGAGGAACCATCCGAGGAGGCCAAGGGCGAAGGCGTCTCAGCTCCACTTTTCACGACAGCTCCCTGTGATGAAGCTCCATCGCTGGCGGTCCCCACCGTGGAGGGCTTTTCCGACAGCGGTGCGTACCCGTCACCCGATGCGGAAGGTGAAGCGGCGCTTTCTATGGCACCTGAATCAGCGGACGTCTCCCCTTCACCGCGGCCGATGCCGAAGGAACAACGTAGCTTTCCACCGCCGCCAGCGACGTGTAGAAACACTGCTACGCTTGATCCCTCTCTCACTTCCACGCCACCGCAGCCACCCGGCACGGCAGCAAGTGTGGATCCGAGGGTGGAGATTCTCAGCCTGCTTGCGCGCTCCAATGGCTGGTGCAAGCGGCGCGAGGTTGAGGAGATGCAGTACGCGGAACTGCGCATCTTGCCGGAGCCGCTGCGCTCGCAGGACACTCTGTGCATCGCGATGCGCGTCAGCGCACTGGTCCGCTGCACTCTCGACACGTTCGTAGCAGTACTGCGCAATCCGGCACTTTTTCCGGAGATCGACCCAGAGCTCGTGCGAGTGGTTGCCGCTTCAACGTCGTCTGGTGCGTCTAGCCGGACAGCGAGTCGCGAGCCGAGCACAGCTAGCCACGGTGCCGCGCCCACTGCGGGCGAGCTGCGCCACTATCAGTTCGATGCCAATGATCCCTTTCGATCTCCATGGGAGATGATCCTGCACTGCACCGACTTCGAGTTGACGCAAATCGACGGGGGACGGTACGGCTTTCACACGCCTGGCGTCCCCGCGGCGACGCACGTGTGGGTGAGTGCAGACAGCACGACTTCCTGCTATCGTGGCGTACACCCGGACGGGTACCATCAGCACATGCAGGTGCGCGTGTTTGGCGTCACGGCCGTTGCCGTGCCCTGCAGCGCCGAAAGCGTCCGCGTGTCGCAGTATATGCTCTTTGATGCCTGCGCACCGCTTTCACCCATCCCTCACAGCTCTTGGCACATCTCCTTTCAGAAGAAGTGCCCAACGGAGGAGTTCGTGTCGGGCATTTCGAGGTGGATGGAGGGCCGCATGAACCGTCTTCGGCGCCTAAGCGAGGAGCGGCATCGTCGACGCAACAGCAGCGCCATGGTGGCGCTCGACAAGGTGCCGCTCTTACGCTTTCTGTACGGAGTACACTGTGTTGAAAGCGGTCGCGCGCTCAAGAGCCCTGAGGCGGCGTGGTATGGCGACGTCCTCGCTCGGGCTATCCAATGGACCGGCGAAGGCGGTTGCTCATCACTCGGGACGGAAGCGGGTAGTGACGACCCGCCTTTGGTCGTCCTCTCAACAGTGTTTCCGTGCTCTCTGGCGCAGCTACGCAACTACATGCTATTCAGCTCGCCTCGCCATCGCTACGCTCTCGAGAGGGGGATTCACACGTACGAAGAGTTGGCCTCTCCACCTGAGTTTACCACAGTGCGCGTCGTGTACGGCGCCGCGAGCGCTTCCTTCCCTCGGGTGCGGCTGACGGTTCTGGAGGCGTTTGGCGAGCTCCACGGAGTGCATGTTCCATGCCCAACGTTGGTGCTGAGCCGCGCAGGGATCGACGGATATGTGGGCGACGAATCTGACGAGCTGGACTTCGGTGAGAGCTTTGGCCACCTTCGCGTTAGCGCCGACGAGCAGTTCGAGGACGGCCGCGTCTTCTGCTCCGGGTGGGTGGCCACGACGCTCGAAGGCAGTGGCAGCCAATCGTGCGCGAATGGCCCTTGGGCGGCACTGAGGAGCCCTCACAGCGGCCTCGCGCCCGTCTCTCCAGAGCTGTGCACCGAGCGGTCGACTTCGGGTGCCAAGGCTGAGGAGGCTGCCCTGCACCAGCCGGAACGCATTGTGGTGACACAGTACCTGAGCATCGGTCTTCCATCAGCGCACCAACGCGATCTTGACGCGGATGGGCTACCATGTGGGTGCGTAGCAGAGCAAGCGGAACTGCTGCAGCGCTTTCGCGATTCCGTGTGCACATGGGGCTCCCCCATCGCAGCCACGACATCGGAGTAATTGCCCGCAAGATTTTTTTGTTGTGTGCTTTGGGTTTTCGGGGAGGTTGACGCCGAAGTGATCTGTTGCGTCTTTTCGATGCCAGCTGCACTTTGTGTTTTCAAAGGCAGTTGGCGCTGGGCTCTTCTCTTGTGTTCAGCTTTTCGCTTCGAAATGATGCGCAAATCACCGGTGGCCTTGACGCACCGCGGTGACCTTGCTTCTGTAGACCGCAGTGTCCTCCTCACACCATCCATATTTCGTTCACCTTTTCGTTGATGTGCTTGCTTCCCCTGCTCGCTTTTTTAGTGCGCCCTCTACACGTGTGTCTGTCTGCGCGTGCGTGTGTGTGTGTGTGTGTACCAAACTCTTCGTCGCGCTTGCTTTTCAAACACAAGTATCGCTGCAGACACTCTGCGGCGGCACCTATCGTTCACTCGGTGACCGCCTCTCCTGCGCTGGTAGTGATGCGTCAAGTGACATGTGTCAACGCAAACAAGGTGTTTTGGGGAACTGCGTGCGACCCTGCTCCCTCCACTCGCTGCCTTCGCGATTCCCTGGTTGTTGCCCACACATTCCTGGCTCGCGCTCTCAAATGCTTTCCTGACGGGCAAGCTGAAGCCGTTATCGCCCCTCCGTCTGACTTTTTTTGTTTTCGTGTACGACCACACCCCTTCTGGCGCCGCCTCTCACACGTTTTCTCTCTCCGCTGTGCTCTGCGTTCGGCGTTATGGTGTTGTACTGTGGGGCAGTACACCTGCCGGATCGAGTAAAAACTAAACCGCTAACACGCAACCGAAGCAGTGGCGACTGTTAAAGTGTCTAACGAAGTTAAAGGTGTCACACAATATTTTGCTTTCTTGTGTGTTAGCGTGTCTCGTCCACCGACGAACAGTACATCCAGGGTTCTGCGTGTCTCTGGCGGGGGTGAGGTAGTTTCGACGCCTCTTCGCCGACTCCCGCAAAGTGGCACGGGAAGAGGAGCCTCGATAGCTCCGCCGTACTACGCACTTGACGTATATATATATATATATATATATATTCCGCTGTTGAGGGAGGCGAAGGTTTTGCACTGCATTGGTACGCCCTTGCACACACGCACACCAGAGAAAATGCGCCCCTTTCGATTGGTACAGCGGCGGCGACATTGTATCTCTCGCCTGTGCGCAGCTGCCGGTTTGGAGAGACAGCCACAGCAGCGCCGGTCCATTTTCACAAGCACCCCATCGTCCTACGCCACATTTGCGAGTGCCACGAGCGGGATCGGTGCGGAAATGAAGGCGAAGGGATTCCACCACTCCACCCCTAACTTCAACACCGCCGAGTTCACGGACACGGCCGACCCGACTGACTTGGCAAACGACATTGTGACAGAGAGCGCCGTCGCGGTAGACTTCGCGCGCGACATCTACGGCCCGTGGCTGGTGATGACCGACGATTTGCAGGGTGAACTCTTTGTCGATCACGATGGCTTTGTGTACTATCGCCCAGCCAATGGGCTCGGCTACGGCATCGGCAAGCTGCAAGTGCTCGACGCCGGGGCCACCGGCACCGCCTTCACCTGCCAGCTGGAGAGCTACAGCTACCAGCCGACAAACACGGTGGTGCCCCAGTATGGCCTCACGTTTGACATTACCGGGATGGTGAAGCGGGTGACAGCGAAGTCGTCCGACTACAATACCTTCTCTCTGGTTGGGGTATGGCGCCGGAGCAATCGTAACAAAGACGCCCCCGCGCTGCTTCCCTCTCAGCGGAGCAGCAGCGATGCTGCGGTCGAGGGTGCCTCTGCCGCCCTTTCGCCGGAAAGCCTCGATAACCAAGGCGCGCTTGACGGGCCAGGTGAAAAGAGAAGCGGTCAGTTCAATGCGGCAAAACTCTCCCCGTGGGATCCCTCAACCGCCGCGAGGCCGTTTGCGCCGAACGCGGAGCTGCAAAGCATGTTTGCGCAGGTGTTCCCAGAGCGACTCCGGGTGGAGTCGCACGTGCAGCGTGCTGAGGTGAGCTGGGAGTCGCCAGCGGCGCACCATCTCGCTGGCTGTACCGGCAAACCTTCTTTGAGGCACCTCGACCTGGAGCAATATGCTACGGGCAAGATTCCGGGCATCTACTATATTCCCGACTACATATCGGTTGCCGAGGAGGCGCAAATTCTCACCTTCATTCAGGGGACCCCGGAGGAGCTCAAGTCGAAGCTGACCAAGCGTACTTGCCAGGAGTGGGGCTGCACAATGTGCGAGAGCTGCCAAAAGAGCTTCGTGAGTGATGCGAATATGCCGCCGTGGGTGCAGGAGTTCATCGACATGCAGGTCTACGAGGGACTCTTCACCCCAACCACATTCCCTAACAGCGTGCGCATCCATGAGTACCGCCATGGCGATGGCATCGGACCCCACTGTGACGGCCCCATCTACGTGCCCATGGTGACTGTGCTCTCGTTAGCCTCGTCGTGCCTCATGAGCTTCTACCCTAAGCAGCCACTTTACGAGAACCACCCGATGGATCACTACAACGACACGTTCAAGTTTGGCGAGGGTGACATCGGCAGGCGAGTGCCGCTGCAGAGTGTGGTGATGGAGCCGCGGTCGCTGCTCATCTTCTCTGGGGAGGGCTACTACCACTACCCTCACGGTATTTCCGACAAGGCCGAAGAAGTGTTGACGCCGGAGGTTGTGGGCGAAGTTGTGAACCGCCGCTTGCTGCGCGACCCGCATGTGGAGTCGATCCCGCGGACGTATCGGGCGAGCATCACAACGCGAAACCTGATGACGCGCTGCAGCCACCAGCCGGCGCGTGCCGAGTACGCGATGAAGCGGGCTTGGTACCTGTACAACCATCTGCCGGTTCCAAGTGAGCTGTTCACGCCGGCGCCGCAGCTTTCGCAGCAGCAGCGGCCTGCCGGAGTATCCGCCGGAGGTAGCTTTGGAAGTCGAGAAACAAGCGACGCGAGTGCTACCCTGTCGCCTCAGAAGCGTGTCAAGAGCTTCTTTCCTGCGTGTGCCCCGCCGGGCACCGTCGCCGTGGATACAGAGTTGCGAGAGGCGATATACGAGATGAGGGCAAGGCAGGAGGCTCTCCTCAACAACGTGGAGGAGCTCAAGCAGCTCGTAGCGCTCTCGATCCCTGTGCAGACTACCTTTCAGACGGAGACGGCTACCATCTTGAACCACCTCTCCTCCTCGGTGCTTCAGCTGGAGAGCAAGGTGGATGACCTGCTGGAGGAGGTGGAGAGTGCGAAGCGGAAGAGTTCGACGGACACGTGAGTGACATCTCGACGTGTGATACCTAAGCGTGATGTGCGTCTGGACACGGTAGTGCCTTTTCTGATCCTTTGTCCTCCCACCTTTTGCATTGACTTCGTCACCTTTATTGATGCTTGCCGACGTCATTGCATCAAGACATGCAGCGCTAAGGAAGGGAGCCAACGGAAGAAATGCTCACGCACAGCGATCCGTGCAACCGTGTTGATGGACAGATCACCTGGCACCAACTTGATTGCCGCTCGATGGCGCGCTCGCTTGCCTACCGCAAAGCATCCCCTTCCTGTGCCTCTTCGCCACTCGTCCATTTTGCGTTTCTACACGCCCCCGCACGTCGACTGTTTCTATCGCTTCCCGGGAAGCACCTCCTTCTCTTCCGTTGTGTGTTTGGCTTCTCCTGTTCTCGCTCGCCATCTGCGGATGTGCATGTTGCGCATCTGCATACATGCGCGCTGGGCGATATTCCTCTCATGCTGACCGTTCGCACGGGTGCAATTCTATCTTTTGCTCGCCCACTCTCTCTCGCTCGCTTCCTCTTCCATCATAGTTGAAGGGATCATAGAATGGGAGCACACGCGGAACGCTCTACAGAGGGTGAAATACGGCGCTGACAATGTCCGCCCATGAGGAGGAGATCGACATGATCTTGAGCATGTTTAGCGACGACTGCGAGCGCTACGAGGGTACGACAGACTCGGTCATGGTACATTTGCCGTTTCACTTTGAGCTGCAGGTGACGCTCCCGCCACACGGGTACCCGGATGCAAGCTACCCGCAACTCTACCTTCTCTCTAGCCCGAACGCGCAGCTGACCAGCGCCTTCTCTCAGGAAGTATACCGACGCATGCACGATGAGCTCCCGCTGGGTATTCCAATGCTGGCGCTTCTCATTCCCTTGGCCCAGAGCGTGGCGGAGGAGCTGAAGGACTTGAAGGAGAGGGCGGAGAAAGCGCGCCAGGACGAGGCGGTGGAAGGGATGCGTGAACTCCAGCGGAAGGAGGAGCACCAGCGAGAGACAGGTATCGCTATCTGGTCAGGCCAGCCGATTGTGGACCGCCGCTCACGTTTCGTGGCACACATGGCACGTGTTCACTCAATGGATGAGGTGCGGGAGGTAGTTGGGCATCTACGCTCCGTCAAGAGTATTGCTTGCGCAGCTCACCCAACGATCTACGCGTACCGATTCACCGACGCAAACGGCGTCCTGCAGAGAGACAGCGATGACGACGGAGAGAGTGGCGCATCCATCAAAATGATGTTTCTGCTAGACCATCTGCAGATCGATGGCTACGTCGTGGTCGTGACGCGGTGGTGGGGAGGCATCCTTCTCGGGCCAGACCGCTTCAAACACATCATGGAGGTGACAAAGAACCTCCTCCTGACAATTCCGGAGCGAGAGAAAGAGATGGCGGCATCGGCGAAGCGCAAATCCCTCAGGTGACGTGCAAGTCTCTGCCATGAGGACAATGTCGGAAAGGAGGGAACAAGTTGCCGACGCAAATTGGGATGGCGGAGCCGTCAGAGCCCACAGGCGCTGAAAGCACTCTCTGGTACGTGGATGGGTTTCACAGGCGTTCGCCTCTCTCGTTCTTGAGGTACTCCCCTCCGCACACTTCTCCCGTGCACATCACCTGGCTAACGTTGCATACACGTACACATTCCTGTTTGCCGCACTTGTGATTTGCAAGAGAAAAGCCATATATATATATATATATATATATATATATATATATATATATATATATATATATATATATATAATTGTCGTTGACGCCCTGCTCTCGCTGCTTCTCATTCTTAACGTCAGCATCCCATCATGTGTAACAAGAGAGGGACGCCTCTTGTTTCACGCCTTTCTGCACATGCCCAATGTGCCGTCATGGTCACTGTCCCATTAAGCGAAGACTTGATGTTGGTGAAGAGTACTGTGGCGTTGTCGTTCGTGCACCATAGTCGTAGTGACGCAGCGACTTGATTTTTCCTCTCCCTTGCTGTCATTGCTCTCCCCCTGGCCCATGCGACTGCACGTCTGAGCTTCCACACACACACACACACACACACACATCTGTCTCGCCTTTCGTGCTCGTCTCCTTAATGAGAAATATTGATTTTGCATCCACGATTGTTTGGTGTCTTCTTCGCTGCTGTATGTCCCGGCACGCGTCTGTTTGTGGGCGTTTTAAATCTTCAGCTGCCGGACGTGTTCATTAGGCCGTCGTCTGGGTCCGTGACAGCACGCCGAGGCAAGGGAAGTTGTGGCGTTTGGTGTCCATTTTTCTTTTTTTCGTTTGCTTTTCCTGCTCCATCCCTACCGGCCCTAAATCATTATTCTCTCGCCCCTGTCCTTCTCTCGACACCGTCTCCTGGCATCATTGTGACACCAACACGCAGGCTTCAGTCGGCATGCGTCAAGCTGAACTATCTTAAGAAACTGTACATTACACCCATGCTCGGGCACGTTCCCCCCACCCACCCCCAAACGTTAGCGGCAAGCAGGAGGGTGAGATTACCTTGCGATGCCCGTCCCTTTCCTTTAACGAACGCGTCATGGGCTTTGGCGTCTGTGTCGCGTCGAGCGTGATGCTGTCCATCCTCACGTGAGTAATGTTGTGCACGGGCTACTTGCGCACGTTTGCGCTAGTCGACATGGTGGACAACATCATCTCTGTAGGCAGCACTCTTTTCCTCTGTGTGCAGGCGCGTCAGCGCACGAATATGCTCGCTGCGCACGGCTTCATCGCAGCCCCCGTATTCATCAGCGACAGGGTCCTCCATTTTTTGCCTTCGCGCTGGCCGCAAAAGATCGCCTTTGTGGCCATGGTCACGGTGGTGCCGCGCGGTACGCGGCAATGAAGCGGGAGGAGCCGCGCTTCCATCCCTTTTTGCCCGAGATCGGTCCTCTCGCGTGCAGTGGCTGCAGAGGGCTCGCTGACATCTCACCCGAACGAGACGACCCATGAAACTCATGAAAACATTGAAAAAACAAACGAAAAAAAACATGTATGCGAGTCGATACCGCATTGTTGCTGTTGTTTCGGGCTCCAGTGTTTTTTTGCTCTACAGGGCCCCGCTCAGCTATGGAGGTCTGTCTATCATGTGAGCAGTCGTGTTTTTGTGTTTCTTTTCTCTCACTGTAGCGGTGCTTCTACGCTCGCACGGCAAACTGTGTCACCGCACGCGAAGAAGGAAGCAAGAAAGCAAAACAGTTTGTGGCTCGAATGCCTCGTCATTCGCACCGCGAGTGCGTTGAATCGGTTTGGAGCAGGAGAGGCGCGGTGCTCTGTCCATGCGTTTTTTTTGTTTGTAGGGGTGGGGGTGGGGTAGGTTGTGGAGGAAATCCCGGTAGATGCGCCCTGCCTCCCGTGCGTGCGACGCCGTTGTCCATTGTCTTTCCACTTTTTTGTGCCTTTCCTCTCTTCATTTCGATGTTTTGCGTTCTTTCATCAACCGACGTCCCGCGCTACGACAGCCTTCTCCTCCTCACAACCCTACCTAACCACAAGGCAAGCGCCGCACATGCCAAACTCACAGAAGCGCGCAAATACACTTATCCATACAGAAGAAGAAATCGCTTTTGAAGACTCACCCCGCCACTTCCTCAGAAGAGTTTCTCTCTTGCTGCCTGTACCCCACCACCTCCACCACCACCCCTCTCAATCCGTCTCTCTTGGCACTATCGACCGTCATGATGTCCAAACCGCACCACGCCACGCTGGAGTCGATCAAGTACACGCCTGGCTCTTTGCGCCTGCTGGATCAGCGCAAGCTGCCTCTCGAGACCGTATTCGACGATGTTCTCACCGTGGAGGATATTTGGTCGGCCATCAAGGAAATGCGCGTCCGTGGCGCTCCGGCGATCGCTGTCAGCGCAGCCCTCGGCATTGCCGTGGCAACCCAGAGAAAAGTTGCCAACGGCGAGCTCAAGAGTGGTAGGGAGGTGCAGACCTTCTTGCTGACGAGCTGTGACTTCGTGATGACTAGCAGGCCGACCGCCGTGAACCTCTTCAACTGTCTGCGCGACCTAAAGGCGCAGGTGGATAAGCTTGACCCGACCAAGGCGGCTGCCGAGGTGGCGCAGGCTTTCGTAGAGCTGGCGGAGGCGGTGTACACAAAGGATGTGGCCTTCAACGAGGGCATTATGCGGCACGGCGCAGCGCATATTTTAGCCGCTGCCAAGGCCGAAGGGCGTGACAAGGTGAGCATTCTCACCATCTGTAACACAGGCGCCCTCGCAACGTCACGCTACGGCACGGCACTCGGCGTCGTGCGCCAACTCTTCTACGACGGCAATCTCGAGAGGGTGTACGCGTGTGAGACTCGGCCGTGGAACCAGGGTGCTCGGCTCACGGTGTACGAGTGTGTGCAGGAGGGCATCCCGTGCACGCTCATCTGCGACGGCGCGGCCTCGTCACTCATGCTGAATCGCAAGATTGACGCCGTCGTCGTTGGTGCCGACCGCATTTGCCATAATGGCGACACGGCGAACAAGATCGGCACGTACAACTTAGCGGTGTCGGCCAAGTTTCACGGAGTGAAACTCTACGTAGCCGCACCTACGACGACGCTGGACGTGAAGACCGCGAGCGGCAACCACGTCGAGATCGAGGAGCGCGAGCCGACGGAAATCACAACGAACATGGTGACAAAGCAGCGCGTTGTGGCGGATGGACCGCACCTGTCCATCTGGAACCCTGTCTTCGACATCACGCCAGGTGAGCTGATCACTGGCGGCATCATCACAGAAAAGGGTGTGCAGGCACCCGCGGCAAGCGCCCCGCACTACGACATAGCGTTCATCATCGCTCAGGCATGAGGAGGTGCAGGGATGCGGAACGAGGACTCGGTGGCCTCCTGGAGAGCGCTCTAGTTCCTCTCTGCGGGCTACACGAACTTTTCCCTTTTTTCTGATGCTCAGTGTGACTATTCTCCGTCACGCAGCGTTAGCGTACATGTCCCTCTACCGTCCACCGGCCCCGTAACATGCCTTCCCCCCATTTGTGTGGTGCGAATCAGCGCTAGACATACACGTGCTACAGCAGTGCGCTGAGCCGGTCATATGGACATCGCCCCCTGCCTCGAACTCTGCCCACCCACTCCGCAGCTCGCCTCACAGCCGTTCCCGTCCTGCCGGTCGCTACGTACCGCGCACCCCCGCCCCTCTCTCGGGGTGGCGCACCTAGGCTCCCCGCACCACTAGGTAATGAGAGACCGGGTGTGAGATACGTTCCCAGTCAGTTGACAGTATGCCTGTCATGCGCACAGCAGAGACGCAGTCACTGCCACAGATTTCTCCGATGCAACATCATCCAGTGCCTGTCCGCCGGCAGCAGCAGCAATACATTGCTCTGAACTCCACACGTCTTGGGCGCCTGACCCTGTCATCACCAGACGTGACTCCGCCTTGACATTGGACAGTGTTGCTGCTTAGCTCCGCTCCACAGAGTAGGTCTCTCTATCCTTCAATACCACACTGAGACGCCCTCCCCTCATCAAGGATTCACTACCCGTGGCCGCCACAAGCGCTGCTTGGAAGGCGGCCGCCCCGCACCAGAAGGGCGAGTATGTTGTGATTACGAGATGCCGGGAGTTTATCCTCGCCCAGCTGCGCACGGGCACCTGTCCGCACTTTGGATCCCTACAGAGACAAGATGGCGTGCAGATGGTGTGCCACCCACTAACTCTTCTAGCGCTGTGGTGCCCCCACCCCGCCAGCGCTTCTGACCCGCCTGCTTTTTCGGTGAGGGCGGCCGATCCGGGGCTGCGCCCGGTATGGGACGCAAGACTCGCAGATCGCTCGAGGCGCAAGACGCACCTCGTTTCACGCTACGGTGCTGCACGCACCGGTGTGATGACGCACGTGCCACTTGCGCCGCATGGCCTCTCCGCGCCGTGTGTGTGTGTGTGTGTGACTGCCTTCTCCCCCCCCCAGCACACTCACCTCTTCCTCCCTGTGCCCCTTCGGAAGAACACGCTGTGAGCTCTCTGTGCGCGGGCGCATGTCTGTCGGTGGGTCCCCTCCGCTTGACACGCCCAAGCCTGTGAACGGCGCGCGGTCTCAGGGGAAGTTGGAGGTGACTCTGCTGCCGCAGACTCGTGGCATCGCTCGGCGTGTCGCGGCGCATGCGATGACGCCACGCGGCTGCCAGAAGAGCAAGAGTGACGAAACGAAAAGAGCGCGAGGGGGGCTATACGAGTCGACGCCAGGGTGCATGTGTGCGCAGAGCATGCGGCGTTCCCTGCATCCGGCCGGGTGGGCTGATGTGAGGGCACGGGTGCCGGAAGCGTGGCGAGAGCGCCCCGAACTCGAACCATAATGCGATTGAGACTGCAACGGGAAAAGCTTTCGCACCAGATTACAGAACTCCGCGGCGTGAAGCGACTGAGGGCGGAAGGTGGCACAGAGGCCGGCTGTGCAGGGTCTCAAACGACCCGGACCGGAAGCGGGCCTGGCTCCTCCCTGAGCACATCCGGCGTGCACCTGGACCACCCCTTACTACCCCGCCCCGCAGGCGCCCCGGCGTCTGTCCTCGAGCAGCACCCTTCGCCGCGGCCCGCTTGAATCAAGCCATGCAGTCCGCAGCCGAGTCCGTGTGACGACAGCCGCGCGGCACTTATGCTTGGAAGGGACGAGTAGGTGCGAGCAGGGCCCGCGAGACGCGTGGCCTGAGCGAGCGGCAGGCGGTTTCGCCCTCGTCGACCAGGATAGAGCCGCAGTGTAGCGGCGAATAGAGAGCTGTGGGTGTGCATGCGTACATGCGTTTCACCGGCGTGTTCAGGGAAGTGGGAGGGGGGGGGGCTGGAAGTGGGCAGGGTGGTGGACAAGGGCAAAGAGAAAACATCGGTGTTGTATCGGCCTTTGCGGTGCTTTTATGTGTCTGTGTGACGGATAGCTGATATCACTTCACGCGCATAGGGTGGAGAATCAATGAGATTTTTTGCGAAAAAAAGGCTGCTGACAGCGGAGCTTCTCCACCCGCACAGAATAGATCATGAGTTGCTGACTCTTCCTGCTGGGGAGATGATTGGTTTTTGAGGCTCTAGGATCTCTCTCTGTGTCTAAAGAGTTGGCCTTTCGGACGACTCAGGGGAAGGATAGCCAGTGATCTGCAGAACCCCTACCCGCCCCTCTTCTGGCCTACGCTCGTCTCGTCGCTGTCATTTTTCGTGGCTCCTCTGTGCCTGTGTGTTATGTCCGCCGTGCGTCATCTGCTTCAGTGTTCTTTAAGTGGCAGCCGCACTTGTGTGTCGCGAATCGTCAGCACAAAACGCTTCGTCCAGCGCGGGGCAGCAGTCCCACGGCAGAAGACCGGAGAGGGAATGCCTGTCAACCGTCCCTTACTCTCTCTCTCCCTTTCTTTTGTCGCGTTCCACCGCTGCGTTCTCCCACGCCTCTTTCCACAAAAACGTACACGCTGCAGGCCAGCCTCTGGGTGACTTGTCTGTGTGCACGCGTCTTCCCCTCCGCCCCCCCCCCTTTCTGTATCTGCAGTGGTTGTCACTCATGTCGGCAGAGTTCACAGAGCAGGACAAGGAGGACCTCAGGGAGATCTTTCGCATCTACGACTTTTCTAAGGTCAACAAGGTCGATGACTCCGTCGCGCTGGCCCAAAAGGCCGGCCAGACCCCCGCCGAGCTGGTCGATGACCTTTATCAACTCTTTAAAATCCAGAAACTGCCTCAGCGAGAGACGGTGGCCAGGCGAATGCGCGAGGCCGTTCCCAACGCCACCGACGCGGATATCGAGAGCGTCATTCGGCAAAGCGAGATGAAAGGTTTCACTGAGCGCGACGCCCTGCGCTCGCTGGAGCGCAAGTACAGTGTACAGCGCATCAATAAGCGTGTTCTGCTTGCCTCACGCGGCAGCCACTCAAGCCCGCAGTGCAAGGCCCTCGAGGAGGAGTCAGAGCTGGGGCACGCGGCCGGTTCGCTGCACCACATCAAGGTGAACGAGACCAGCTTGACGAGCAGCACACCTCTGGCAACCAGCGGCGATGTGACGGAAACGGCGTCTGGTCTCTCTCTTATGTTTGCCCGGCCACCCAGTAAGCTGAGTGGTGCGCCGACGCGTGAGGACCTGGACGAAATCATAGCCGAGGAGGTGCGTGAGTGGGTGGCGAAGATGGTGGGTGTCAAGCACAACGCGGATGTGTGGTCCATGCCCAACTTTGTCGATGCCCTGCGCTCTGGTGTCCTGCTGCACGTGCTGCTGCAGAAGATGGAAAGTCCTCCCGTTTCGGACGAGGACCTGACGCTGCCGAAGCGGACAACCGGCTTCTTTGTTCGCGACAACGTAGCCACATTCCTGACGACAGCGAAGAGGCGCTACGACCTTGTCGACGCGCAACTCTTCACCGTCTCGGACCTGGTGGACGGCAAGAACGACCGGCAGGTGGTGACGTGCTTGATGTCAATAGCACGCATCGCGTACAGCGCTGGCACCATCAAGGCCGCGCCTAACATTATCGTGTACGAGCACGAGATTGAGCAACAGCAGAACCGCCTTACCCGGCTCGATCTGGACCGCATCGTACAAGAGGCGGAGGCCGATGAGGGAATGCGCAGCGTCGTCGCCCGCCCCAATGACCCGGCGGAATGGCCATCGAACACGATGGCCCCTGAGCCCGCCACCGCGTCGCCGACTGTGCGTTCGTGTGACGAGTGCACCGGCTTCTCTACGCCTTCTGCACAGGAATCACTAGGCGTGTGTGAGAGTGCGTTCACGCAACACGAGTTGGCCTCTCCTGAAGTGACAGTCGAGGGACTCGCGCGCTGCTCTTTCCAAGACACAGCAGCGGTGTGCGACACGGATAAGTTGAATGACAAACGTGGCGAAGACACAGCTGCGGCGGCATTGGCGCCTGGGGTGCCTTCTGAACAAACGCCGCGGAGGGTTCCGGCGTCTCCGGCGGGTATGCAGCCGCCGAGCACCTCCGCCATCGAGTGCGCGGCAGAGCCGAGCGTGCTGTCGACACCGACAGATGTCGGAGAGCACTGCTTGCCAGGAAACGCGTCTGTGGGGCAAGCGTCACCGACGGGCGCGCAGCTTTCCCCCGCCAAAAGCGACAAGGCGCTGGCGGCGGCGGCGCAACGCACCGCTGTTGCACAGCCAACCGAGACGACAGAGGAGAAGCCTGCGGCAGGAGGAACGGACGTGTTCGATGCGGCGCCATCGGAGCGACGCCGCAGTGGTGAGGAGGACAGCGATGGCGGCGGCCGCGTCTTTTATCTGCGCGATGGCATGATCCACCCAGCGAAGCCGACGCCGATCGAGGAAAAGGTGGTTGGTGAGCATCGCAAGAAAACAGGCCCGCGCGTCGTCTGGAAGAGCACCAGCACACCTTTGGAAGCCACGCAGCCGCCGCGATACCATAGCCGGCACTGGGACGGGATCGATGTCGTGCTGGGTCGTCATTTGAATGCGCATTACGAGAAGCACCGCCAGTCTCCGTGGCGCTTTCGAACTGTCACGGCTACATCCGGCGAGTACGTGTTGTACAACCGCCTCGATGCCAGCAGGCGTGTTGTGTTCCTGCGTATTATTCAAAAGAGGCTGTTTCTGCGCAACGCCGGCAAACACCAGCGGTGGATTGAGATTGATGAGGCCTTAGGGGGACTGGAGAAGCTGGAAGTGTAGTGAACACGAATGCGCGCTGTGTGTGAGAGCGAGAATGGGACGGCATCAATGAGCGGTCTTGCCGTTTAGCTGTAGGGCCAAGCGAGGAGAGAACGCCATCACCCCCCTCCCACCCACCCTTTTCCCCACCCTCGACTTCACGCGGTCTGATATTTTCCTTGCTGCTCTCCTTGTGAGCACCGACCAGAAGACCCGGCCCTCACAGCCCCACGCCCCCTCCGCTCCCCCTCACTCTCTCCATGCACTCACCGCGTCTTGTGCAGTCGAGGTTTCTCGTCCACTTTCTTCACCAATTACGGAATCTTGCGCTGATATGCGGCGGTACATATATGTCTTGTCCTCCGCGGCTTTTTCTCCCGCCCTCCTCCTCCCTTTTAGCGCACCCGCTGACGTTGCGCACTGCCTCTTGCTTTGTTTTCTGTGTGTGTGTGTGTGCGTGCATTTTCACACGTATCCTATTGGTGCACTGTTTCTGCCAGGTGCAGGTGAGAGCAGGGCCTAGGTGATTTGAGAAGACACCGGACGGAGGCGGAGGGGGAATGTGAATGGGTAACGGCAGGGCGTGGGAGAGGCAGAAGCGGTTTCTGAGGCAGCCAACAGTCAAGACGAGCGGGTACTCCGGTACCGAACCGACATATATATTTTTGCTCTCTGCGTCTCACTGCAGCGTCCCTTTTTCTTTTGTCACGTAACATTGTTTGTTTCGGCTCGCTTTTGCTGTGATCGCGCTCGGACTCGTCACAATCGTCCGTCTTTTTCTTCACTCGATTCGCGTGTGTGCGCACGTTGTTTCATCTAGCCTTTACTAGCTGTGTCCTGCACATTTCCGTGTCAGGTGCATAGACCTGCATGTGCAACCCTCCCCCCCCCCCCCCCCCCCCCCCCCCCCCCCCCCCCCCCCCCCCCCCCCCCCCACACACACACACTCCCTCCCCCTGCCCCACACACATACATACATACCACTCTCTTCCCCTCCTCCCTGGGTTCTCATTGAGGACCGCCACACTGCTTTACCTGCGTGTCTTTTAATAGCGGTTCGGCTCGTTTTTCCACACCGGCCCCCACCACAGCCCACATCCCTCACACAATCTGTCTCTCTTTCTGTTTCCACTGCCGTGGGCTTCATCGTCTACCCCCTCCCCCCTCTCTTCCCCTCCCCCACCCCCCCCCCACACAAACACACGCCAAACAAATAGGAATGAAGAAGAGCGGATCTGGGGTCCTTCTCCTTCTTCTCTTTGCTGGTTTACGTATCTCTTTTCCTTTTTGTGTGTTTCGAGCTTCATCATACATAAATGCGGGGGCCAGTCGGCATGGCTTGCCTAAGTGTCTTTTTTGTGGTGGTGGTTGCTATTCTGCGGTTGTGGTGCTTACTGCCTTTTTTTCTCTCACGCGCCCTCCCACGCCCGCATCTTTCCTTCTTGCTCCATTCCGTTGTCTACTCAGTCGTCTCCACTTTTTTTTTTGCGCGTGTGTCCGTGCGTTTCTTTCGCTCTCCTGATCCTTCTTCTCGGCTGTCTAACTCTACGACTTGGAAGCCATAACACGGTAGCACGTACGCCTCTCTGCTTCCCTTTCTGTCATCGTTGAGATGGTAGTCGCCTGCTGCGGTACTGGGTAGGCAGCCGGCGTCTCTGTTGTGGATACGTGTTCTCTCGGTTGCATTCGCCCGTTTCTCTCTCTCTATATATATATCGCCTTTGCTGTTGATGTCTAAGCGCACGCGCCAAGACGTGCTGTGAATGCGTGCATACATGTGTGTGTGTGTGTGTGCGTGTCTGTGTTGGTGGTGTAGGGGCGATAGATCGTTGTCGATCGTGTTTAGGTAAACATTGTTTTCTTCGTTCTTTTTTCACTTGTCGAGTTAGATTGGCTACTAGAGGAAGATAACAAGGACAGCCGCGCCTGGTGAGGTTGGTGTCGGTCTTGCTCACAGCGCCCAAGGATGGGATGTGGAGGCAGACGCGCGCGCGCGCACACACACATGTTCAACCGAACAGAGCGAAATGAAAACACCGCGCAAACGCGCTTCGAAACAAGACACATGCTGAAGTGTATACAACGTGCACTGCCCTTCACGCAGTCCCGCAGGTTTTCTCGTTCTCCTGCTCTAGGACTTCTCATGGATGGCACCAAAGATGGCCACAACGCTGCTATGTACAGCGCAAGCGAGACAAGACGTGCGGTTGACGGCACACGCACCTGTTCTCTTCATCTTCTTTCCCCCTCTCCTTCTCTTTCTGTCGACTGCACGGGCTGCTTTCAGAAGCGTTGTACTAGCTCATGACTGCGTAGAGACTGCGTGCGCACAGACTCTCAAGAAGAAAAATGTGCTTGCTCCTGTCGCTCCTTGGGAGTGTGTCTTCCTCCTCATGTCTACCATTGTCGTTGATCGTTTTTTCTTCTATCGAATGTAGCATTGGCACGCCCGTTTCGCTGCGTTGTCTCAGTTGTGGATCTGAAAGGCTTTCTATTTTCGCGTGTGTGCTTTTCTTGGCCGCTGCTCCCTCTCGCCTATCTCGGTGGTAGCGTGATTCACCGAATTCTACACGCAACATCCACGGACGCACATAGAGACGCCCAACGGCGTTCGTCTGTGCGCACGCAAACACGCAACTATATGCGCAGCACTTGTTTCTGCTCTTCGAATATCTACTTCTCTCCACACTTGCTTGTCAGCGTTGTGTTCCCCTGCGCTCTCCTCACTCCGGCGTGCCCCGCTTCACTGTTGGACTGCTGCCGACTGTATCATCATCCACGTGCGAGTGCACTACGTCCCTACTCCCGCGAGTGCAAGGATGTGTCGATCTCGCTCGTCTTGGGCAAGCACCACAACACAGGTACACAGTAGGCCATGCTGTTGGTGCTTGAAGGGGGGCCCCGGAAAGCCGCGGTGCTTGGCATGTGTGGCGCTTCCTCGATGCGCACCTCTCAAACTGACGTCTCATGGACCTCGTGCCGATGCGGCTGCGGCGGCCACTCGGGTACGCCTATGTTTTCTCATTGCAACTCCGGGAGGCTAGAAAGTCGTACCAGCGCACGTGGATCGTGGCGCGATTACGTGAGGAACGCAGCGGCTCGGCAACACCGCACGAGAGCCGTGTGGTGACAGCGGATTGGCAGGGGGCTGCTTGTGTGCGGGGAGGGGAGGCGGGGGTCGCGCCAGAAATGAGGACGAGGCGACTGCTCGTTCGACGAGCCCAGCTTTGAATACGAGAGCGAGTGCGGAGTGCCGATGCGGACGTACCTGTGCAGGTAGAAGTGGGCCGCTACAATGCTAATAGTAAGATTGCTGCGGCACTTGGGCGGCCGCGACCCTGTTACAACGATAATGAGGCGGTCAAAGGCTTTGCTGGCGGGGCGACGCGCACGCAGACCGAGGACCCTCTTCTTCTCTGCCTCTACCTGCATTATGACTCGCTGCTGCCGGACAGTGGTTGGGTCGCGGTGATGCAGCGGGGCTACTTGGAGCAGCAGCGCAGTATCCGGAGCGTGCACTTGATTCAACGCTGCCGAAAAGATGACACGTATGGAGAGGCTTGGCCTCGGCACATCCCTTGTTTCCTCCGTAATCATGCCAAGCCAGACTGGCTCTTTGTTGTGTGCTTGAAGCCGTGCCGATCTGTTTCTTGCGCAGTTTGGCGGCACCTGTGAGAAAAAGCACATGCGAACGGTGGCGCGTCTTCGCGATGTGGTAAGCGTGCCGTCCCCCACGGTGGACTCGCCAAGAGGGAGGGCGGCGCGAGCGATTTGAAGCACTTCCCTGAAGCTCTAGACCCCCAGTGCCGTTGTACGTCGATACTTTGAGCGAGTGCGGGGAGCCTTAGATAGTGCTGTGTATACATGCAGTCTTCGCGAGAATCCCGAAGCAGCTGTGGCAGACCGTGGCAACGAACTCGCAGCCGTGTTCGGCGACACATCGCGGGATCAGCAAAACCTACCCCTTGTCCGCAGTCGACAGCTCAGGTTTCCCCTCAAGCAAGTTGCCGCGCATCATTTCGCCGTACTCGCTCATGACAGCGGCGTACGGTGTGTGCCGGTTGGTTGCCGCGAACAATATCAACGCCGCGTGGGCCATCGAGCGGCGTCACTCCCCTCAGCTCAAGTGCTTGAGATGACACGAGGTTCGGCAAATCCGCGCCGTGCCTGTCGCCACCGCACACGTGGGAATGCTTGCAGCGTTGGCGTCGCCACGCACGCGATGGCGCTGCGAACTTCCTTGGTGTACCCGCTGGATGAAGTGTCTGCGTCTTGTGAGGTAAAAGCGTAGAGTGCCCCGCTGCGGCGCACACACCCGACGATGCAGATAGCGTAAACCCGTGCTCTATTGTTTTTCTGCGCAACGAAGAGACTTGTTCGGTGCTTTCCCTGTGCTTGTTCTCTTCTGGTAGCGAAGGGCTTCTCTGTCTCCCTCCCCCCTCTCTCCCTCATCTGCTTTTCAGTTTTTTTCGCTTGCTGCAAAACCACCAAAGCGAGACATCTCACTACCGAGGGATCTTTCACAGATTAGCGAGAGACGATGGCGGCAGCCTTCGTTGTCGAGGTGTGGCTGTGTGCGTATCTTTGCAGAGATGCATTGCCTTAAGCTCGGCGACTTGTTAACGCAACGCACGCGGGCGCCTCCTCCGCGTCTCCACCAGCCACACTCTCTGCTGACACAAAAACCGAAAACCTGATGCGATATCTGCCATTGGTAGCGATTCCGTGTTCGGCATAGACATACACACCGAGAGAGAGACACTCTGCCGTAGATGTGCAGCATTTTGCATATCGTCTGCATACCTTTCGCACGAAGTGTGGATCCATGTACGCTACTCCTCTCCGCCTCTTCTTCGACTTCCTCCAGCGGATACATAAATCTCCGTACGCACGCATACACACACACACACACACACACACACACTCACACGCTCGCCAAACTTGATACGCACAGCTCAACAAGTACTGTGAGTAAGTATTGTCCCTCTGTCGAGAACGTCAATCTGCCAGGGTAGCGCTTTCCCTCTCTCTCGATCTCCTGCGCCCATTCTACAAACCTCTGCAACCCTTCACGTAAAGCACACAAGCCCCCCCCCCCCCCCGTCGCCCCTCCCCCTCCTCCCAGACACAGCATCAGCATCAGCAGCACATACACCTTTTCGGCCATCATGCCGCTCCCACCCGTCGAGTCTGGACCGGCTGCCATGACGCGCCGCAACTTCCTCGTTGAGATGAACCGTCTCCGCGTGTCGCAGTACATGCCGACGCGGAAGCAGCTTGAGGAAGAGGATCTGCGCATCGCCACGATCCGCCAAGAGGAGAAGCGCGCGAAGCATGCAGAATGGGCTGAGTCGCGCAGGAAGGCTACTGACAGCTACAACGCCGCAGGTACTAACTCTGGCCGCCCGCTTCCTGGCAGCGTTTTGCGTTCGATGCGTGCCTCTGGCAGAGGCCAGCCAGCAGAGAACACCTACAAGCTAGAGAAGGAGGAGGAAGCTGCGAAGAAGCGTGAATACAACCGCCTGTACGAACAGGAAGCGAAGCACCAGCTGGCGATTCGCCAAGCGACTTTGAAGCAGATGCACGATGATGAAGTCCGCCAGATGGAGGCACTGCGGAAGGTGAACGAGGAGGAGGACCGCAAGGTGGCCGAGGCGCACGCCCAGGCAATGGAAGAAGAGCGCCAGTACATGGAGCGCCTCAAGCAGTCGAACAAGCGCGAGCTGGCGGCCAGGAAGGCGGAGCAGCAGGCAAAGGAGGCGCGTGACCGGCAGCTGCAGGAACTCGTCAACGAAAACAATCGCCACCGCGCAGAGATGGATGAACGCCGGCTAAAGAACGTAACACGCATGCTCCATTTGCAGAATGAGCAGTTCCACAGGGAAGCCATGATGAACAAGAAGGCCTCCGAAGCAAAACACTACGAGGAGGTAGCCGCAGCGGAGGAGCGCAACCGTCGTCTCACCAAGGAGGAGCAGGAGGCAGCGCAGCGCAAGAAGGAGCAGTTCCGCCAGGATTTTGAGGACTGCATCGCCCGAGATAAGGAATTTCGCCGTACGCACAATTACGACGAGCCTATGGAGGTGACGCGTCAGCGTAACGAGTTGGCGGCACAGTCCTACCGCCTCGTGCTTGAGGAAGAGCGGCTGCAGAACGCGGAGCGTCGCCAGCAGTACCGCAAGGATCTGATGGATCAGATCATAGCGAAGCAGACCTACCGCATGACGCACCTGGACGAAGCTGGCATTTAGACGCGACTCGGTGTGCCAGCGGAGAAAAAGGCGGTGTGCCACTGCATCAGTGGGCGTTTTCTGTTTAACCATCGGTGTTGCTGTAACGTTGCGCCACCGTAGCCCTTACGTGACGAGACGCCGATTGAGACACGCGCCGTGACCACCGCACCCACCCGGCACGGCGGCCCACAAGAAGTACCGCGCCGGGTGGGTGCGGTGCCGCTGCCGGAATGTGAAATGTTGCGCCGAATCTCTCAACTCCCCTCTCCTCGTCGTCACGGCTCGTCGGACCTTTCTCTCTCTCCTCGTTGCGATTCGTGAGACCCTTTGCCGCGCGGTTGGGTGACACGCATGCGACACGCTACCGTATCCTTGTCTGTGAATGCAGCCTTCCCTTCTCATCGTGCGCTCTCTCCCTCTCTCGCTAGCCACGCTTCCCTCATGCATACAGGTGCGCTTGCTCTCTTCATGTACATTTATCTAACGAGGGAGCAATCCAAACAGGCCAGCGCACCCTATCTCCTCCGAGCTGAGCCTGCGCCTCTCTGTGTCTGTCTGTGTGTGTGTGTGTGTGTCTACGTGTGCCAGCCTTTTTCCTTCACTGATTCGTCCACGCCGCGAGACCACCTTCCTTTCGCGCTGGTGTCGGCACCTCTTTTTACATCTCCCTTCCGCCTCCGCCTCCTTTCAGGTGCGGGCGATGCGTTTTTTTGTTTGTTTCCTCTGCGTCCTCTTGCTTCTTTGTCGTGAACGTGTTTCCGCGTGTGTTTGTGTGTGTGTGTGTTTGTGCGTCCAGGCGAGACTGTATATCTCTTCCCTTCCCCTGTTGCCATGTACATGTATAGCATCATCTTGTCTTCGGCAGTACAACCAACCAATGACAACAAAAAGAAAAAAAAACACACAGTCGGTGAGCAGGAAGAACGTGATTGCAGCCGCATCTCCCACTACATCGTTTTGACTGCCTTCTCCGACTTCCCGTTTTGTATGTGTGTGTGTGTGTGTGTTGTTGCACGCAGACGAATGGCGGTGCGCAGATGGCTCGTGCTGGTTCTTCCCAACGACGCAGCTATACCGACACGTCCCAGCTGCGCAAAATGCGTTCCTCTCAGCCCCCACGAGGACCCCCTTGAGAACGTGCGTTATCTTGAACAGGCAATGAGCTGCGATGCAAGCCACGAGCCACGCCTGCATTAGCGAAAGGGGTGCTAGGATCAATGGTCACTTTCTCGATGTCCTTTTTTTGCCTCCCCCATAACCTGTATTCGCATGACACTGTGCCACTCTTTTGCATGAATAGTCGTCGCTCACGGCCTAGCGAGAGACATATCCCCACCACCACTACCCCTCGACATACGCACACGTAGACCATCATACGTTCGCCGAGGGAATCTCTGGCGCGCTCCAGGAGTAACGGCACGGCCGCCTTGCACTCGCTACCCTTGGTGGCGTTCTGCATCGCCGCTCGCGTACGGTATGTGGTGGTGGTCACGCCGGCCGTTCAAGTGCTCCCTGGTATTGCCACGCCTTTGTGGCGAGGTGTACCCCGCCTCTTGACCGCCGCGCTGTAGCTTATCGCGCAGTCTTACACTGCCCTCCCCCCCTTTCCCCCTGCCCTGCCCTGCCCTGCCCCCCCCTCCCCCTACTCGCCTCATGCGATACACCTAACGCCACTGTTTTTTTTCTCGTTTTTTTTTCGCACCAGTCGGTTCTCGTCTTACCCACCTCGGTTTCCAGCGACGTGTCTCTAATGAACGTCTCGGGCGACGGCGGGGTTCACCGAGGGCCGCGCCCACGCCCAGGGGCAGACTCTGCCTCCATCTTGGCCACGTCGTCTGGTGCGCTCCCCAAAACTCAAAATCACAGCCAGTGCTCGGTGGGGAGCGCAGAGGCATGCAAGGAGGAGGAGAGGCTCATTGTCGAGGATGCACTGCGCCGATTGCCTCAACTCGCCGCGTTCCCGCTACTGTCGATGTCTCCTCGGGCCTCGAGCCACGTAAATGATGCACCGGCCGAAAACTCGTCCTTCGACTCTCATCAAGGTACCTCGTACCATCTGGCAGCGGACGAGGAGGCGCTGCTGCTGCAGGAGCTGGTGAACATCACTGCCGGCTCCGCACCATTCATGTCCACTGCCGCTCAGGAGGAGCAGGCCACCGGCGGCTCCGAAAAAAGGCCCGACGAGGCTTCTACTCTGCTGGGTAGCAGGGAAGCAGGCACACGGGTACCAGCAGCAACAGCCACTGCAAATGGTGATTCCGCCTCTAGCGCACCGAAAGTGTCGGCAAGCGAGCCCGCCGCCACTTCCCCGGCTGCCTCGTCTGTTCATGCCTCGACTCACACGGGCAAAGGTGCCAGCTCGTCAAAGCGAAGGCGCGACGTCGCGCCACCCACATCTTCCATGACGGCGGTGCTGAAAGAGGAGCAGGACATCCTCGATGCCATTCTCGCTGCTGTGGACGGTCAGCAGTCCAGTGTCAGTGGTGATCTGCTGGGCGAAACGTCGGCGGCGGCGGCTGAAGCGGCGGCAACTTCGGCTGACAGCGATGAGGAGATAGACGAAGTGGATCTGGTGCTGGGGCAGGCGGAACGGCTGACCTCATCGACCGTGCTGTGCGACACTCAGCGTGGTGAGGTGGTACTGCACGTTCACGAGCACATGGCGCTTCGCTGCAAACTGGCGGACTTGCGCAAAGCGGTCGGGGAACCGACGTGTGTGGCTGTGGCAGAGCCATTCGATATAAGTGCCAGGGCGCCGACGCACGCAAGCACCGCTTCGCCGGCGGCTCATACTCCGTCGCGGTCGCTCAGCTGCGCCATGGGCACATCGCTCGGCGTCGTCGTCCTCTTCGATCGCCGATGGACGGTGCTTGGCATATGTGGCACCGTGGTGGCGAGCATGGGGAACGCCCGTGGCGCCGTTGTCTCCCTGTCACTCTGCACCCCCACCGCTGCTCTTGGTGGAACCGATGAGACATGCGATGGGCGAACGGCGGCCACCGGTCACGCAAGAGGCACGTTTGTTCTCTGGTCGCTGCACACGTTCTCCCCTCTGCGAGTCGTGTCCGATGAGAGCAGGGTGCCGGTGCTGCGTGTGATGCACCTGCATCGTGACCCGACACGCATTCTCGTCCTGGACAGCAGCGGTGCCGTAAGGTTTTTCCAGTTTTGGAAAGTAATGGCGAAGTACGTGTTGCGCGCCACCACCGTCACCTCCGCTTCAGCGGCCGCGCCGATCAGTGACATTGATACGTTGCCGTGTCCCAGCAGCTTCTACATGGCCAATCTGGCAACGCTGAAGCAGCACATTCCGTGCAGCAACGGAGAGGAAAGCGATGGCGACGTCAGCGCACCGTGGCTATGCGCACCCCCACCGCTTCCACCGGCAGCGGCCACCGCGGCAGGCATCTCGCGGACGACGTGGCCCGCGATCGCTGGCAAACACTTTGTCGCCACGGTGAGTAATGACGCGGTGCTGGTGTACGTTGTCGAGACGGGATTGCAGGGCACCGTTACAGGCGTGGTGCGCCATAGCCATCCACCCTCGTCGGCGCTCAGCAACGAGCTCGTTCGCTTTGTCGTGATGGAGGTAGAGGGGTCGTCGCCGCGGCTGTTGCTGTGCGTCTCTTGGAACACAGAGGTGGAGCTGCTGTTGATGAATCTGCGCGTCCCAGAGCAGAGCGGGAGCGGGAAGACGGCAGCAGCAGAGCCGATGTTGGAAGGCCTAGAGCGGCTTACTCTGCTCCGGGTGTCGGCACCGCTGGTGCAGCTGGTTCCGCTGGCGGGGTGCAGCGTGCTTTTGTGCGACCAAAACAACCACGCTCAGCTCATGGACGCATCCGTAGCGGCTATGGTGGAGCGGCACCACTTTGGCTCTCTCGAGTACGTTGGCTTCGCCAGCCGTCTGTGTGGCGTCAAATACCACGGGACCGCCGCGTCGAACCGCGCCGCGGCTTTGCTGATGGGCAAAGAGCACGCCTACGGCATCTCGCTTCGTTCGTGGAGGGAGAGGCTGTCGTCACTTCTAGCGCGCCGCAAGTACACCCAGGCGCTGGATCTCGCGAAAGGGTTTGCCGAGGAAGTGGCGCTCTCCACGGTCGGCTTCAGCAGCAACGCCGCGAACTGCCGCCGCGAACTGCATCAGTTCATGGAGCGCATCCTCATCGCATACATGGAGAGCCGTCTCGCTGTGTTGCCGAGGACCGAGGCGACAGGCAAGAGCAGTGGCGGACTGCCAAAGCAGTCAGCAGGAAGCAGTGACCCTGTTTGCGGGACCGAGCTCCTTCTCGATGTGCTACAGCAGATTGCATCCTACTGCAGCGCCGTCGACGGATTAAACTTGCTGTATGGCACCGTCGCCCTCGCACTTCAGCAGCGGGGGCTGCTTTCGCACCTGCTGTACGTACTAGAGCAATGTATGCGGCACGGCATCATCACGTACATGCCCGAAACGCTGATTGAGCGTTTTATTAATCTGTTCCTCGATGATGCTGAACTCGATGCGGTGGAGGTGGCGCTGGGAGTGCGGCCGCGAGCACCACGCGATGGAAAAGAAGCGCGAGCCGACGTACTCGATGCGGGGCAGGATGCGGATTCAGCCGCGAAGATAAGCGGTAGGGACCGTGTGGAGCTCGCCCTCATGTCCCTCGACTCGGGCGCTCCTAGTTTGCTGCGGCTTGCGCAAGAGCACGGTTTGGTACGCCTCACTGTGACCATCTTGTCGCTGCGGCAGCAGCGCTACGTCGACGCGCTGGCGTACGCGTTGGACGAGGAGCAGAAAGCAGACGAGGGCCTTCACGGGAGTGACCGTGGCCCAGAGGTCTGTGCGCCACGGGTACAGAAGTGTCCAAGTCTTTTTGACTCACCCGACGCCGCCTCGGTGGCTGTTGACTTCGTCGAGTGCACATTGAAGGGTGTCAGCCTCCTGCCAGGGGCTTCTCTTGCCATCGGTGAACAACGTCCGGCCAAGAAGGCGATTCTCGAGTATCTTCTGCAGACGGCCTCCAACGACGGCGGGAACGCAGACATCGGTGCCGTTGGTGGTGGGGTGCACAACCTGCTCCGTTTCTTGCGACGGCAGCCGGAGCACGCCATGCGTGTACTCCTGTTCGCCCTCTCTGACGAAGGTCCGTGTAGTCCGTGGGGCGGCGCTGGTGGACTCTCTCGCACCCAGTTTGTTTCTAGTGTATACTTCATCTTGACTGGGGGCTCACGCACGCGGCCGCGCCACGCAGCGGAGAGCGACTTGCTGTCGGCGAGCGGCCAACGGCAGGGTCCGCTGGATCTTTTCCGCATTGACGATGAATTGTTGAACCGTCTCCCAGCCCTGCGGACGCTTAAGGCGACCGAGCTGGCACAGCGCCCCTTCCCGCCGTACATCGCTGTCCACACCTTCCTCGCTGGGGCCGCCATCTTCAATGAGCTTTTGCTCTCCACGGACGCCGACGAGCCCGCCAGCGACGAACCGGACCGGCCGCCTGTGCGCCTCGACGTGTGGCTTGACCTGGTCATCCAAGACGTGCTCTTTGCGTTCCAGAGCGCCGAGAGAGTCGAGGAGCGGCGAGGTTTGCAGGAGCACCTGCTCCGCGTCCTCGCCCCTGACCTGCTTCCACCATATCGTGTTGCCGTCTTCCAGTCAGACTTCACGCGGCTTCGCATGGCGCGCTGCCTGGCCGCCCTCCTTTGCAGGGAGCAGCGGTATGCAGAGGCGATTGCGTGCTACACGGACCCTATGCAGAACTGCGTGGATGCGCAGCTACAGCAAGACGTGTTCAAGATGCTCCGTGACGAGATGCAGCACTTGCAAGACCTGAGGACGCAAACAATGAACGGCGCCCAGCAGGAGTCGAGTCGGAGCCAACGCCGTGAAAGCAGCGCGCTTGACAGCGATCGCAATGCCGCGTTGCTTGTGGGCGTATCGGCCACGTCTGAGGTGGGCCGAGGCTTTGGCAACGACGTCGAGCAACACTTCAGTAAGGAATCCTCGTTGATCGCGCCCACCGTTACGGCCACAGCCACGGCTCCTATCGACGCTGCCATCAAGTCCCTCCAGCTAGCGGTGATGAACCAGGTGGAGTTGCTCGTCCGCATCGACGCGACGGCGCTCGCGCAGTTCATCTTCGACTACTTGCCGTCGAACCAACGCGAGGTGATGAAGCTACTTCGCGGGTCTAGCGCCGCCTTCATGGACTACCTCGATGAGCTGGTGACCCAAGGCGACCAGGCGGTAGCAAATGACATGAACTTGCAGAATACGTACATTGAGCTCCTGTGCGCACATGCGCCGAGGCGCGTGTACATCTATCTACAGGAAAAGGGCCATCGAGTCACCTACGATGTGCAGCTGGCGTTGCGTGCCGTGCGCAAACACCGCATCGCCGACGCCGCCGTATACTTGCTGGAAAAGGCGATGATGATCGAAGATGCGATGACGGTGATGCTGCGGGCCGTGCGCGAGCTGCTCGGTGCTCTTCGCGAAGATGTTTTGACCCGCGTGACTCCAGCTGCGGAAGCAGCGACTGAGGCGCAGGGCAACCAAGACCGTAACGGACCTGCCCCGCTGTTCACAAGCACACCCGATGCTGAAGCAGGTGAAGCGGCGACGCAGCGCGGATGCGGGAGGCGCTCGACTCGTGGAAAGGAGGCCTCGCTGCTGACGTGCGAGCTCGCCAGTTTGGATTCCGCGACTGAGCTGCGGCGCTTTGTCGGCATCGGGGAGGAGCTGTGCCGCAAGCATCAACCCGAGCGTGTCGCTGATGGGGCGTCGACCAGTGACGCCACCAACCCTCTTGCAGTCGCATCTTCGCGCACCTTTTCTTCGGCTAGGCACGGGTTTCCCGGTAGCTCTCCGCAGCACCCCGAGTATTGGTTTCGACTGCTTGATGTCTTCATGGTGCCGCGCCGGCTCTTGTGCGAGATGATGACGCAGGATGATCGGCTGCACGCTCTCGACACAGCCCTGGTGCCAGCTCGGCCATTCACAAGCAGCGACCCCACAGGTATGAGCAACGAGCTGGATGCCGCCGCTCACCTCGCCATGGCGTCCTATGCTGGTGCGGCAGCCGCGTCGCTGGCAAACCCGTCCTCTGCTGCGGGGCTACCGCAGCACTTGGCGAACTTGACCACACCCCTCAGCAGAGAGCAGAGACGGTGCGTCGAAGCGCTTGTCGCGGTCTACACCCAGTTCACCTCGAGCATTTTGCAATCGATGATGCGCACCGTGGACGTCGCCGTCGTCGTGAACAAGGTGATGCAAGACCACAAGGACGGGACATTTTGCGCCCTCAAGCCCGTTCTTTTGGATATGATGGACGCCCTCAGCTTCGACCTGGAGGTAAGTCGTCTGTGCAAGCTTGCGACAGAGCGTGACGTGATGTTGCGGGGGCGCGAGCTCTATCAGATGCTAAACAGGAGCGTTTTGCCACAGTCGGACTGCTGTGCCTTTTGCCACACTCACCTCCGTAAGCCGCCTCTGCCGCAGCCAGCGGGAGACGAGGTGGACGCTGCTGCCGCTGTCGGTCTCGTACCTTCGGCTGTTTCCGTGTACACGTGTGGGCACGCCTTCCACACGGTCTGCGCTGCGCAGGCGATGGGGTCGCGCCAGGGGTGCGGGATTTGCATGCAGAGCAGGTGTTCTTCTGGCAAGCCCGGAGGATCCGAGGTTTATGGCAACGCTGGTGGTGCATCAGCCGCGCAGTCTTCCACAAGCGGCGGCGCTGCTGCCGATCGCGCTGGGCACCAGGACCATGCCGACCCTGTGACCACCGTGGTCATGCGGTCAGCGGAGAGGACCATCGACGTGGCTCGCATGCAGCGCCGCGTGCGCCAGACGAAAATGAAGATGGACCACCCCGAAGACCTCTACTCCGTGCTGCAGTCGCTGCTGGCATGGGACACCTCGGCGTCCGACTCTTCTCTCTGCAAAGCGGGACCTGGTAGGACGAGAGACGGGTCATGCAACCGGGTACTTGCGCCGTCTCCATCAGTTCCTGCCGCGGCCGGCCAGGTGCACGGGCCCGTGACAGGCCGGGTGGCAACCACGCAGGACAAGGTCCTCGAAACCCTCACTGATGCGGAGATCCTGGAGCTGTTTGGCGGGGTCTGATGCGCCGAGCCTTCACTTGATTCTTGGTTGTGGGGACCTCTGCTATGGTTTGCGCGTGCGCTTGAAATGATGGGGACCTCATGGTGTCCGCCTTTCCCATGGGTGCGTCGCTGATTTCACCGAACTTCGCTTCTGTCGTTTTCTCGACTCTTGCTTCTCGGCATGCGTGCGCGGGGAAGGGGAAGGGCTCACCGAGCCACCCGTGGCAAAAACGAATGGAACGGGGACCCCTTGCGAAGTTGTGGTGCGCGGCTGTGCCACTGCACACGTCGACTCCCAGCGTACGCGTTCCGTCTCTAGCTGCGATCCCTCTATGCTGTTCTCGTCTCCCTCATTGCTTCTTCGTCTTCGACGCCGATCCTTCGACACACAAAACACACGCACACGGGCGCACAAGCCCGCTTCTCTGTTTCCGATCTCTCACGCCGTCGTGCGCACATGAAGCGAGCTGACGGTCGCGAGTCTCCTCGGGCGGTGCGCGCCATTCACGTCGCCACCAACGTGCTGGCCAACTGCCACAGCAGCGCCTGTGTCGAGATTGGCAAGACGCGCGTCCTGTGCGGTGTTCGCCCGCCGCAGCATCTGGTTCAGGAATACCGCGGCACGCGCGGACGTGTCAGCTGCCAGGTCCACCGCAGCTTGGCGTCCTCGTCGAACCTTGACAACTCTGGTGACCGCGACATGGCCCTTGCGCTGGAAGGAGTGGCAGAGCAAGCGGTGGTGCTGGAGCGCATTCCACAACTGCTGGTGGGGGTTCTAATTGAAGTGGTGCATGACGACGGGGCTCTATGGGATGCCGCAACGACGGCCTTGTGCGTCGCTCTCACAGCAGGTGGTGTGGAGGTCTACGACACCTTTTCGGCGTGCAGCGCAGCACTGCGGCACGATGGCGCCATAATTGTCGACCTCACGCGAGAGGAGGCGGCGACGGCGATGGCGAGCGTGGTGGTGTGCAGCGGCCTCTCCCTCGGCGGCGTGTACTACTGCTGCCACAAAGGTGCGTGCGAGGCAACGACGATGAGTCAGCTGGTGCAGGCGGCGACGAAGGGGCTGCAGGTGCGCAAGGTCCCGCTCTTAGAGCAAATCCGGAACCAACTAGTCTAACCTGGCATGTCTACATAGGTCTGGTGTGTGTGTATGGGGGGCGGACGTGCCGCCGCATCCACGGCTATTCATGGATCCGAGGGACCTTTTGCTGGGTCACCCGCGGACAACGCTGTGCGAACCGCAGGAGTAAGATAAACGGGAAAAGAACGAAACAAAAGTAATGCCCTTGCTCCTTCCCCAATCTTACGCGCCGTAGCGACGACAAACCGAGGCGCAGATGGCGTGCGAGGAAGTGTGCATGCGGCGCAGCTCCTCTGCGTGCACGTTCACCGGCGAGTGTGGCTGCGCCACTCTCTGTTTTGCCACCCTCGAGCTGGAGGCTCCACGGAATCCTCGGTGTTCCTTGTTACTGAACGGCGAGAGACAACGAATGGGGTTGCGCGTCTTTTCCCTGTTTGGGCAGCGGACTTGCGGCCATGGTGTGCACCACGTGATGTGCAATTTGTTTGTTGGCCTTTTTGTGTCTCCGCTGCTGCAAGTTGCTCTCATTGCCCCTTCACCTCTCCTGTTTCTCTTGGTGCCCCCAAGTCTTTTCGCATACCATCGTCTCGAGGCAGGCGGCACACCTGGACCATGCAAATACGAACCAAAAGAACCATGGAGACTTGCGACGGCCTAGATGGCGTCGCCGGCGCACCGAAGATGACGGAATCGCTTATTTTCCAGCAGTGCCGGAGGCACCAGGGCTACTCGACACCTGAGCTCAACGACAAGCTCTACTTGCACCACCTCGGCTTCACCCAGCTCGACGGCCTCGCCGCCTTCACCGGGTGCGTCGTGCTCTATCTCGACCGCAACGCCCTAAGCGACATTGCCGGGCTCGCGGCGCTTACCCGTCTCGACTCCCTGTACCTTTCCTGCAACGCGCTCTCCCACCTCGACTCGATGCCTCGCTTGCCGGCCTTGCGCACCTTGGACGTCGCCCAGAACCAGATTGTGACACTCAACGGGCTCGACGAGGCAGCGCCGCAGCTGCAGACGCTGCTGGCAGGACACAACAGGCTGCAGCGCCTCGACGGTGTGCAGGGGCTTTCCGGCTTGCTGTCGCTTGATGTGTCGCACAACTGCATCGAAGACAAGGAGACGACGAGTGCCTGTCTGTGCGGCAACCGCGCCACGCTGCGCACCCTGCTGCTTCACGGAAACGAGCTGTGCCGTCGCACAGCACACCACCGCAAACACTGGATTGCAGCATTTCCCGCGCTGCGGTTTCTCGACGAGTACCCCGTCTTCGATGATGAGCGCGCGCGTGCCGAGGCGTTTGCTGGCGGGGGCGCGGCAGCCGAGGCGGAAATCCGCTGCGCGCAGCGCGCTCGTGCCCTTGCCGAGGCGCGAGAGCAGTTCGCGTACTACGGCGATATCCGCGAGGCGCAACGCGCTGCCCGGCGCCGCAACGGTGCGGAAACACAAGCAACCCCATACTTCCTCGCCCACACACCAACCATCAACAGGGCGGTTGTGCAGGACGCCGAAGACGAACCCATCTACATCCCAGCAACGCGCGGCGCTGCCGTTCACCAGGACCCGCTGCGTGGGTGAGTTGTGTGCGAGAGTTGTTAGTTCATGCTGGCCATAACCACACAGCTTCTACATTGTTTGGGTGCTGAGCATCTTCATGTACAAGAGACAGAGCTTTGAATCGGCGGAAAGCGATGAACCCGAGAGGGAAAACCAGAGCATGCCGCAGCGGCTGCGGCCCCCTTCGTCGCCCCCCCCCCCCCCTCCACCCACACACCCCAAACCCCCGTCGCTCCCCGTCTTTGTTTCCTTCGCGGGCGCAGCTGGTAGCGCGCGTTTCGGGGTCCGCCCCCCTGTCCCGCGCGCCACCGGCTGCGGCCTCGCGGAGGGTTTTAGGGACCCGGGGAGGCGGGGGGCCGCGGCAAGGGGAGGGGGGCGTTCCGTTTTCTCCTATTTGGCGCACCGCCGACCATTCCCATGACCAAGGCCCGCCGCCATCGATCGATGCCCGGGCGTGTTTTTTACGCGACGCGACGGGCCCCGCGCAGGAAGCAAACCTTCGCTGAGGCGTCCGACGTACCCAGGGGAAACAACAGTCAAACAGAGAGAGCAAGGAACCAAGCGCGCACGGTGCGCCCAGGGCCGCAGGTCTTGCAACCAGTTTTTCTTTGTCAACGCGTCCTTTTTTTCTCAGGACGAAAGTTAGATCCAACTCTACCCGGCTCTGTCGCGGGCCCATCGCATGGTGCAAAGCAGCCTTAGATATGTGTGTTATAACACAATGCACTGGCGCAGTCATCTCTGAACGGACCCTGACTCCAGCTCTGCCCACCCGCCCCGCAGCCGGTCCCATCATGCCGGCCACCACCCGATGCATTCCCCGCGCGGTGGCCCAAGCCCCCCTCGCACACCCGTGGGCGGTGTGTGGGGGCCGGAGATGAGATACATGCTCGAATCCTGCCGACACTTTGACTATCGTGTAAGTGGCACAAGCGTGTTCAGTGTTGCAGGTTGCCCCGACGCCACGCCATCCAGGACCTGACCCTCGACATCAGTAGCGATACATCCGCTCTGACCTCCCTACGTCGTAGGTCCTTGACCCTGTCACCAACACCGCAAGTGGTTCGGCATTTGGCGGAGGGATATGCAGGGGTGGGTGGGCTGCTTGGCTTCCTTCCACACAGGGTGGTGGTGGTGGGGGGGGGGGCTCTTGAGCCCTCAATGCCACGCTGCGTTGCTCCGCGTCGTCAATGTCTGGCAACCAGCACACACAAAAAGGAAAAGAAGTGTAGCGCAAGCCACGTTTTTATATACACAGCTCTGTCGCGACTCTTTCGCAGTGAGAGAGAGAGAGCGGGCGCACGGCATTCCGGGAAGGCAACGGGAGGGGGCGTGCGAGCAGCGGCGACGAAGTACACCGCAAGATTGGGAGACGGCAGGATTCAAATCCCCGTCCGTCTCCTGCACCTCTTCTCTCCGTTCTTCCGCCTTGTGGCCGCGTACTGCGCGCGCCAGCATGTGAAGGGTGAACGCTTCTAGTCGAGGGGGACCGGCGCTATCGTCGCCGTGATCTCAACATGCTCTGCGGGATGGCGACCGTACCGGACGAGCAGGAAGATCTGGAAGATGCACGCCAGGGTGCAGAGCACGTTGGGAATCGTGATATACATGTCCAGGCTCAGCAGACCGTACAGCGTCCACAGCACGCTATTCAGCGTCGCAAACATGACCGTCGCCGGCTGCAGCGGCTCGGCGTTTCTTTCGCGGATGATTGCCTTTGCCATGCCTAGCGGCGAGCTCAGCATGAAGACACTACAGCAACCGCCCAGGATGCCATTCAGCTGTGCGGCAAAGTCACTGCTCGAAAAGTTCATGAGATAGAGAAACAGCAGCAGGAAGAGTGCGATTAGAAACATGGTGAGCGTCGCCGTCTTCAAGGAGGCGCCATAGCTCGTCGACTTGAGCACATGGCCCGCCTTCTCCTCCATGCGGGCCACTGTCAGGAACGTCAGGATGCAATATGCGGCAACGGCAGAGCCGAACGTGTTGCAGATAATGACCGGAAGAGCGAGCGTTTGCACGCCGTACATGCCCCATACGTTGCAGTTGAGGAACTGCGCGCAAAAGAAGGTGATTGTCATGCTGCCAACCGATTTGGCGGCACGCATGCTCTTGACAGTAATCACAGGCGACGCCACCATGCACAGCGCCGCCAGTGTGGCGCACACGGAGATGATCTGGAGCAAGAAGCCCATTCTGTCTTCGCGGTGGGCACCGCTCAGCAGCGTATCTGTGTGTGAAGCAGCAGCACCACCAGCACCAACGGCAAAGACGAAAAAGATATGCGATGACGGTGTGGGGAAATAGGAAGAGGAAGGCAAGCAAGAAACGGAGGTAGGTCCCAACGCGTTTGTACTTGTGTGTTTGTGCGTCTCTCTGTGTCTGTCTGCGGGTCAAGGCCGCCCACGGTGTTTGTTGTGGGGGAGTGCGGTATGCCCACGCTGGAGGTGCACTTTATCCCAGGCGCGACAACACCATCAAGTTGTGGTGCTGGCCTACAACCCAGGTGAGGGGGCAGGAAGTTTGCGCGAGAGAGAGCAAGGCCAACGCAAATCTGTAGCGTAGAAATCATGCTTGCGATAACCACAGACAGCGAGGCAGAGGAGCGCGGGAAGTGAAAAGGGCGCCATGAGGGGTTCCGGGAGGGAAGAGAGAACATGAGAGAGGCAGGGGATAAGCAGTGTGTGTGTGTGGGGGGGGGGGACAAGTGAACGAGAGCGGCAAAGACGCAGACGAGGCCAACAGGAGCAACGGTCACAGCAGAGAGGCGGTGCCAGTGGAGGTGCGGCCATGCGCGGAAGCACAGACTTTGCTGCATTCGTGACACTGAGAGGTCTGCCCTTTCACAATGGCTCTTTGATCATGTCATGATATCCGGAAGCACGCACTTCTCACTACAACGTATGGGAGGCGAGCCATGACACACGGAGTCCACAGGCAGTGTCTCCCATTTCACAGGAGAGGCCACTTGCCCGACGCCTGTCGACGCGACCAACCCAACACAACGATGTTGAACCCGTAACCACTCATCATAGACACTAATTACCATCTACGACACCGCGTAGCGCCAGCCATTGCTGCCAGCACATGAGGCTTGTGCGACGCGTCAACCTCTGCACTTGTTCGAAAAGATTCGTTAGACAGGCTTGTAGGCGACCCTGCATCAGTCGCTGAACACACGACAAGCACGGGCACGAGGAGCGGCACCAACATCGAGAGGGAGGTAACAGCAAATAATATCGACGCCAAAAATGGTGGGGCCTTTCGGTCGACTGAGAACGCGGCACCAAAGGAAAGAGAGGGGGAGGAGCGGACCAACTGAAACAGAGGATACAGACAATCCACCAGCACCACGAACAACGACGGTTCCTCTCGCCATGCACACACACACACACACATGTAGGGCAGGAACACAGAGAAAAATGCACCACTAAACCCAACAGGCACACAAAGCACGCAAAGGAAATTCAATAGTATGAGAAGCGGAACGCAGATAGAGAGTGAAGGGGTGGGGGAGTGCGGTGGGAGGGGAGGGGAGGGGTTACAAGGTGGGGCGCACACAGCCATCATGACCCCAGCGGGAGAACAAATGGAGCGAGAGAGAGGAAGACAAATAAAACGCAGAGAGATGAGCGCGACAACGTCGGCGTGACACGCTCAGGTCTCAAGGAGTTCAAAGCAGGAGCAGAAGTTGCCCATGTGGCTCACCACGAGCCGGCACTCTCTCCATGGAATCTCGGTCTTTTGCAAAAACGAAAACGCCGCCACGTTCTTCTCGGTGCACGCGCCGAGCGTGATATGCGGCGTGTAGTTTTCGTGAGCGTACTTTTTCATGAAGGACAGCATCCACTCTGGAGTGGTGCTGTTGCCATCGGCGGGGAACTTCCTGTGAAAGGCGGACTTGGCCACATCCTCCGAGCCTACCTTGACGTGGTACTGGCCCAGCTCGCGCATGATGGTGTCGTGCAGCCACATTAGGTTGGGGCTGCGCTCCACCGTGATATTTGGCAGCCGCACAGCGCGTCCATCCTCTGTTGTTGCAAAGATCGGGCCGTCAGCGACACCGGTCAGCACCAGCGACTCCTTCGATTCCAACAGATGCTTGCGGAACTTTAACCACGTCTCGCGCACAATCTCACGAATTGCCTTCAAGTCCAGCGCACGCGCACAGAGCTGCATCACGGTGCAGTGCGCATAGCCATACCCTTTGCGGCCCTTCTCCGTGAGTGGCGCGAGGCCGTAGCACAGGGACGTGTCCTCGACGTCGTCATCCACTTCGACAGGGCATAGCGTCGATGACAGCGGAAGCGCCACTACGTCGAAGGAGGAGCTGATCAGGCACACATTCAACGCCAAGAGGGACATGGCCGATGGAAGCGGTGCGCATGCACGCACACCGCTTCTGTGGATGCAGATTTTCCTCACAATGATCTGAATCCTCGACACGCTCACACATAAATGACAGCCGATACGAAGAGGCTCGGAAGTTGCGAGAAGGAAGAGAGGGCAAGCAAGATGCGACGGCTACTGAGATGCGACACTGGAACGGCACAGGCCTTCCCATACGAAAGTCTTCCGAAGGCGTCTGTCCAAGTGCGCGCCCCCCACCACTGTGTGCTTGAGTGAGCCGCTACGCACACAAGTAAGGGCCAAATAGAAGAAGACCGCAGGCCAGTGCACGGAGCAGACAAGCACACACGTGAAGTGAGCACAAGGCGAGAAGAGCAATAGAAAAGACGGAGATAGTAATAAGCGCTAGGCAAAGCAGACGCAAGCTAAAACAAAAACAGAAAAACGAAGCGTACAACAACAACAAAACGCGCAGACGCCCACAAGACGCTAATCGCCAAAGTCGCACCGCTGCCAGTGCACAAGTGCGAGGAAAAACCAACCAAACAGTGAACACACACACACACACACAAAGCCAGAAGGGGAGGGGAGAGACGAAGCGAGGTGTCGCACTACACAGGCACGCCTACACCACGGAACAGCAGCCGAGGTGCCGTGTATCGTTTTTGTTCCTGTAAGCAGATCCAAATAAGACCAGAAGAAGAAAACAACAACGTCTGAGACACATACACAAAAACAAAGGAAGCACCAAGAGGAACTGTGCTACAACGCACAGTCACCACACTTGAATATATACATATATAGAAGTGCGTGTTCGTGTGTGTTTGTGTGTGTGCGTGTGTTTTGCCTGTCCCACCGAGTTTACGTTGTTCAGCTGCCACCCGGGATAGGCTCGAGAGGTGGAAAAGGCGCTTGAAAAACGAAAAGGCGCAATAAGGGAAGAGGAAAACCAGCAAGACAAGGAAGACCGGTGCGGTTTCCTTATGCCGAGGTGATTCGCGCCTCCTCTATTTCTTACTCGGAGCGTGACGCGCGCACCTCACCGCTGCTTCGTGCTTTCCTTTGAGCGCGAGAGGCCGGAATGGGGAAAGGAGCGATGCGGTGCTTTTTTTTTTGGGACGGGTGTGCCTTAGACGCCGGCAAAGGGATCGTTGCGTGTTTCACACCTCACTAGGCCGAGTGAAATGATGCGTCACGCCGCAGGTTGATGGTGTAAGCGATTACGGAGTATAATTAGGCGCGCACGCTCTCTAACGTCTGGATGTGTCTCTGTTCGGCTTCGCGGGAAAGGAGACCATGAAAGGACGGAGGCTCAGCTGCTGTGCCTCCTTGTCGCGCTGAGCGCCGCGTGGCGATGGGGCAGATCGGAAGAGCAATCGAAAACCGAGTCGTGGTCTGTTCACACGCAGACAGACAGACACACACACACACGCAAAAAAAATGAGGGAAGAACCGAGATAGAAGAGGACTTCGCTTTCGTTGTCAGAAAAGTGTGCCTGTGGTGACGGGGAAGGAGAGTAGAGGGGGTGGATGGCAGCAGGTAAGAGAGAGAGGGGCTGCGGAGAGGCAATAAGCGGGAGAGTCCTTCGAGGAGGTGGTGTAGGCGGGGGAGTGGGGCCTGTTCTTTCCTCGAAGATGCACCCCAGCTACGCTTCGAATTGGCAGGGTGAAGAGAGGGGCTAGACGAAAGGAGTTAGGGAGGAGGTGCGGGTGCAAGGGGGGGGGGGGGCTAAAGTACGTTCAGACAACCCCTCCTAAAACGGAGTGCTCTGTCGTCATCGCCATGGCTTGCGGAACTGCTCATCCTGGGAGTCGCGCGCTGCGGATCGTCTGTGACCCGCCGGTCAATGTCAGTGCTCCGCGAAGTCCTGACATCAGGGGGAGTTACCGACGCAGTGCTGCTCAGCGTTGCGTACCGTTTAGTGTGTGTTCTTACCGGTGTGTCTTTGTGTGTGTGTGTGTATGCATGTGCGCGCCTGCTTCTGCTCGTTGTGCGGAAGATTCCGTGTTCGTCTCAAAAGGTAATGAGAAGGGAGAAGCGACAAGGGGGTGGGGAGGGCGAGGCGGACTGTCTGGGAAGCGAGCAGTCGAACAAAGGTGCCGGGACTCAGCTCGTCTTTCGAAGTGGCGACAAACGAAAAAAAAGCCCCGATAAGAAGCGAAAGAAAAAAGCCGTTGCACAGAAGCCAAGGGAATCGCTCACAGAGAGGGCAGGGAGTATGGCAGAGATCGGCTGGATGCGGGGGAACTCGCAGTCGACAAGGAGGAGGTGAAGTAAAGCAGGTGGGTCACGAAAGGGTGAGTCACAGATCCCCCGGGGATCCCGCGCGCACGCACAGGCGCAAAACACATTTGCTCACCACCACTTGAGTCCACGCATGGACAGCGCGATGTCACCCTATAGCACCCCTGCCCCTCACGCTTCACAAAGTATGCCGTCCCCTTCCTATCCTTTCCGCACTTTTCCTCTCCTCCCCCACAGACGCGCATTCACGCCACCCATTCTTTAAGTTTTGTGCCACGCGAGAGAGAGAGATCGGACGTTCGGTGCGCCACACGAAAGAGGCCACCCGTGCGCACAGCATGGTGCTCAGCCGAGCCCTCACCAGCGACTGCTCTTATACAGGAACGCAGGAGGAAAACAAACAAAAGGTGAGCGAAGTTTGCAGAGGAAGAAGGTGGAGAGGCCGAGAGTGAGCGTCTCTCGCATCACAGGCACAACACTAGCAATAGAGGCGGAGTAAAGACAAGGGTGTAGCAGAACACACACACACACACACACAACAGAGGTGATGAAAGGCAACTGCACAATGCTGAAAAAAAAGAAAACAAGCAAATCACAAGATTTGTGGGAGAGGGGGAGGAGGGAGAGGAAGAGACGAGGGGGGGGGGGGCAGATCGCAACAACCCAGAGAGAGAGAGAGACGACAGCACGGCGTTGTTAGTGCGTGAGACGGGTAGTGACGGTGCTGATCATCAGCGTCTACAAACCCGAGAATGGAGTGCCGAGCCACGTGGATGGCCCAACAACGAGAAACAGAAAGCCGGCAAGCGAGCGAAAGGAAAAGCGCCCTCCCCCCTGTCCACCACACCCTCCCCCATCCCTCTCCTCTACTCGCACTGCCACACTGGAAAACATCCCTGTGAAACCATCCCATCTAACTGTTGTCGTCCGGCTTGTGCGTTTTGATGTGAAAACGGAATACAAGGAACAAAAACGTGGTAAGAGACAGGAAGATGTCAATATCTTTCCATGGCGGTACATCGTGCAGAAACACGCATGCTTGTGTATCGAAATGTGCTGCTGCACCACCACGCGAAGCGCCCGATCAGCACCCAAGGGAGGGAGGCTAAGAAAAAACGAAAAGAGACGATGTAAGAAAAGTCCCCCAGGGACTCGATTTGTGGCCAACGACGCTCTATCCTTCTTCGAACGATCCTCCTCCTTCAGCCGGTCTTTCCGTGGACGGTGACTTGACCACACTGTCCTGTAGCGGTGGTGGCGAAAGCGCCTCGGCAGTCTCGTACATTTTCAGTCTCTCCTCCAGCTCCTCCACGCGATTCTTGAACTGCGCAGCGCTTGCACGAGCCTCCTCCAAACGCCGCGCAAGCCGCTCCACTGGCAGCAGCGCTTCCGTGATCTGCAGGGCATTCTTTGCCGGGTCCGAACAATCCGCCGTGTACACGCGAGTCTGTTCCACCAGCTCTTGCGCCTCATCCTCCTCGCGGTCAATAAGAGCTTGGTCGAGCAGCGTGGCGACCGGGTCTTCTTCGGGCATAAGGCTCGGCAATGGTGCCCGCAAATACCAGCGCACCTTCTCCGGTAGCACTTTCTGCACCTCCATCCGCTGCGAGAAGGACTCAAGGTCTTGCTGCAACTCGACAAACTCTGTCTCCTGCAACAGGAGCATTTGGCGACGGGCGGCACGTCGCAGGATGACGCGGCGGCGCAACAGCGCCTCCGCCTCCTCCATCAGCCGTGGTCGCAGGCTCGTCAAAGACAGCCGTGAAAGGATCAGCTCCACCACGCCCATTTCATATTTGGCCTTGCTCACCAGTTTCCGCACCTGGGTGATGTAAGCGATCAGTTGCCGCACGACCTTCACCTGGCGAGTCATCTCAACCTGATAATCCGCAATAATGGCCTCTGCGGCGCTGCGGTCCTGCTCGGTGCGCTCGAGGTATTCTGCGCAGGCGCGACTGACATTGCCGCTCTGGAATGCTTCTTCTGTTGCACTTTCACTCGCGGCGAGCTCCAACAGCTTGGCGTGGTGCTTGGCGGCGCGCTGCATGAGGGATTCGACAGCGCGCACCCGTGCTTCGCAGAGCGCCAGTGGTCCCTCTAACTTGTGAAGATGCGTGGCATCAGTGGCACTCAGAGCTGGTTCCGAGGAAAGACTCGGCTCCAGCTCCACCAATAGTGGAAACGAAACGGCCCGACCAGAAAACATGGGCGTTGAGAGACCGTCGCTCCCGCTCGCCGTTGCAGGGGCAGCAGGTGCGGTGCCCTCTGTTGTGCAGGATCGCATCTGTGCGAGCTGCTCCTTCTGCGCAGCCAACGTTGTCTCCCGAGACAGGAACTCCTTCCTTAACAGAGAGAGGTGAAGCCCAACAGGCTTGCAGAGTGCCTGCTGTGCATGCGCCACGTTCCGCAGCTTCTCTTCCGTCGTGCAAACTGCCATGTCTGTCGCATGCGCCGTTTCAGGCGTGGATGCGGAGCAGCTGCGGTGGTGCGGATGGTGCACGCCGCTGTAGACCTCTAACCACTCGAGCTGAAGCGCCTCCACGAGTTGCGCCGTGGTGGCGATGTCGCACAGCACAAGCAGGACTTGCTCATCACGCAGTGCCGCTGAGCCCTCGAGCGGGTCGAGGCTATCGTAGTCAAATAGCTCAAATACGGGAGGCTTGTGAAACGGCAGTGGAGCCGTCGGCGATAGCGAGGCAGACTCGGTAGTGGCGGCCTCAGGGTTCGCGGCGGCGTGCAGGGACGGCTCCAGCGCCTTTGCGAGATGAGACAGAAGCCCACGCGCCGTGAACGGATTGGTTGGAATGCAGGGAGTCAGGCGCGGAGACGTCCGAGCAGAGTCCGCACGCAGCGTCGGTTGTGCTGCCGCGTTAAACGATACCGAGGATGCGTTGCCAAATGGTGAAAGCGCAGGTGAACTGGCAGCGGTCGCCGACTCCGGCATAAAGTAGGGCACGCGCGTGCCAACGAAGGCAAACACGAGTTGCACCGTAATGCCGCTCATCTCTGCCGTTCGTGAGCGGCGGTGCTCCGCGGGTGTCGAAAGTGTCAAAGAGCGAAGCCCGCTCGGAAAACGCTTTCCTTGCTTTCGGGCGCTGTCTGGCTTGACACCGGCGGTGCACAGCTCCTTGATCTTAAGCGGGCCTAGCGCTGCAGGTTCACAAGTGCGCACCCGGAACAGAAAAAAAAGTTTGCTTTTTGCTTTGTTCGTTGCGTTCGTTCCAGTCGGGCAAGAGATGTCCGTCTGTGTAGGCCTTTCGAACGCACGGCTCGCTGGCACACACCGAGAGATGGGGGCGCCTTGACGGGCAGGCACGCTAGTAGAGGACAATGTCCTGAAACGATGAGTCACGCAAAAAAAAAACACGCCACCCGCCCACAACAACTAGCCACGCGCGAGCGATCCACGGAGGAGAAACCGAAGAAAGCACCCAAGCAACAAAGGGGGAGTTCAAGAACAAGGCAAGCAACTATGCATATAGAGAGAGAGTGTGTGTGTGTGTGTGGGAGTGAGAGTGTGGGAGTGAGAGTGAGACAACGTGGAGGGCGGAGGCACCACTAGAGCACAACTCCACCGAGAAGAGGGAACAAAGAAAAAAAGCGCGTCCGTGAATGTGGCAATACACACACACACAGAGACAGACACAGATAGACACACACACACAGACACAGATAGACAGAGAGACGGAGAGATGACACGCACACACGTCCACTGAATCAAAGACGCAAAAGGAGACCCTCGAAAAAAAAACAAAAGAGTGAGGGACAACACAGAGCGGCCAAAAAGAGGAGAGAGACCTGCGGATGACGAGGGAAGAGAAGAGAAGGGGGAGGGGGAGGGGAAGGAGGGCGAGAGTACCCAGTCAGCGGAAGTCCGGACAACAAGGCGAGCGGACAGCAGCAACGACCAATCGGTGAGCAAAACAAAAGCGTTCTACTCACCAGCACAAACGACAACGTACAGCCGTCCAGTCGGAGAACAGGAAGAAAAAAACAAAAAAAAAACTCACTTGCGAAGAGGGAGCAGAGCGCACTCACGGATAAGGGGAGACAACAGAATCACCCAAACGGAGGTGGCTGCTAAGAGGAGGACACACACACACAAACAAAAAACAGCAGGCAGCCTTTACCTGCAACTGTTCATGTCCGTGTGCTCCCACAAGAACAACATAACCGAGAAGGTGACGGCGAGAAAACCACGACAGAGAAAAAAGCAAACAAGACAGAAAATGAACGATTGGAGGAGGGATCAGGGAGAAGAGCGAGCAGAGGAACACTCCTCGGTGGTCAACAACAACGGAGCAAAGTATGTCTCCACGCCTGGGGTTTCTATCGCGGTCTCACGTCTCTGAAACCGCAAAAGCAAATGAAGATGAAAAACAACCAAACAAACCGGAGATATTTTGAGACCACCTGGGTATCGTGTCAACTCATGTAAGCTTCTGCGTGGTGGAGAAGTGGGGGGTGGGGGAGAGGAGAGATAGCGGAGTGGTGCAACAAAAACTCTGAGTCATAGAACCAGTGCGCATTGCACACAAACACACAAACATACACGCACAGAAAAATAAAAGACACAGAGAGCGAGCCAAAGCGCGGCTCTCTGTCCGCACGCAATCAGAGGCTTGCGTGTGCGTGTACGTGTGAAAATGCGTAACAGCTGCGAGCGAAAAAAAAGGGAAAGGGGAGGGGGGGGGGGGGCAAAAAGAGCGCCACAACACCAACCCACACTTACACTCACATCCACAAGCCAAAACCAACAAGGGCTGTATCGTCGGTAGAGCAGCGCACCACAAGTTTCTCGTCGTCTTTTTTAGTTTCTTTCGCTTCTTCTGGCCTTTCCCGCGTTCGTTCGCAGACTTTCTTGTATTTTGTGCTGAGTGCGCTGGCAGGGACAACGCGTCTGTAGAATGACGGGGACCACAAGATCAAACAAAGGAGAAGGCAACGAGAACAACAACAAAAAATAACAGTCGTGCCGAGTAGAAAACGCGTGTGCGTGTGCCGAAACGGCGAGCTCACCTTTTCTTTTTCAAGTGGAGGTGTGTGTGTGTGTGTGTGAAAGGCAAGGGGAGGAAGGGGTTCGTTGTTGTAAAGGAAGTGGTGGTGGGTGGGTGGGTGGGGGTCAATATGACAGTCGTTGAGGTACAGCCCATGTGATGAAGCACGGGCAGTGAAACGTGAGGGGAAGGATAATGTCGGCGATGGTGCGAATGCGCAGTGACGTAGAGAGAAGGCACAAAAACGGTTGGGGAGAACGAGAGATGAGGCGTTTGTGGGAATGATGAAAGGAACACGTTTGCATTTGGATCAAGCGGCAGCTGGTCATCGAGCAAGCGGAAGCTGTTGGGAACGCCATCAACGGCGCCACCATTGAACACAAGGGGCACGTAGGCTCGACTATTACAGAGCCCGAACTGCTGTGGTGGGTTTCGAAGCATTGCGCGCTTGTCCGCATGGCGGCACTTGGTACAATGCGTGTCTAGAGGTCGCTGTCTGCAAGCCAGTATGCGCACGTACATAAGGGCGATGTCCTTTGCGTGGCCCGCTCCCTCTCTTTGTTCCTTTAATTCCTTCGTATTCTGTTGGTTTCCTCCCTCCCACTGCTGGTGGGGCACGACTCCCGAAAGAGTGCGTACAACAAGACAACGGCAGAAGTGTATGCTTGGCACATGAACAATGACAAACGCACACACACACACACACAGACACATTCCGTCGGGGACGGAACGTGGCCGTGACAAACGTGGGAAGAAAAGGGGGGCGCACCCCCCTCCTTGACGACGACAACAAAGATGTCAGCGGCCCGGCCCCATCTACACTTTCACACATGTGCACATACGGAGAGCGAAGAAAATGATAATAGCAAAACAGCAAACAGTTCCACTTCCAATCTGCGCTACATGACAGCGCAGGCAAACTGCTGCCCTTGACCAGCTACACGCGTCGGGATCGATGTGCCGTAGACGTCAAGGACCTCCAGCTGTGGCCAAAACGCTCGAACATCGCTCATTGTGGTGAGCCGCTGGCACCGCGTGAAGTAGACTCGCTGCAGCGCCGAGCATCGCATCACTCCGCGAATTCCAGCGTCAACGACGTCGGTGCGCTCGAGATGCAGCTCGATCAGGTGCTTCAGAGAGCTGAGCGCGTTGACATCAGACAAGTAGCGACACTCCGCACAATTTAGGTACTGCAGCGTGAGGCAGTGTCCAATGCCCTCGAGCCCTTGGTTGGTCAACAGAGTCCGCGCCACACACAACACGCGCAACTTGCGCAGGCCACCGAGACAATTTACGTCCGTAACACCGCGACACTCGGTAAGGCGCAGAACTTCGAGTGTCTCGCAAGCGCTAACGGCACGCACGCCATCGTTGTCGACGGAGGATTGTGTCAGCGTCAACTCCCTGAGCGCATAAAGGTTCTCCAAGCCTGAGAGGCACTGCACCTCCGTGCACCTTGTCAGGTCAAGACAGGAGACGCAGGCAAACGTGACACACAGCTGCTCCAGCATCACGTCGGTGACAGAGCTGCGTCGTAGCACCAGCCGGAGCACGCGAGCCGCCTCGCCCGGAAAGCGCAGGGACACTGTTCGGCTCCTTGCCCGCTGCTCGTTTCCACACGAACTCACGCGGTGATAGGAATGGTGGCGGGATGCCACCGCGTGCGGGGTGCGTGGCCGCGGTCCAGCCGGTGGCTGCGGCAGGTACTGCTGCAGAGCTTGATGAATGTGCACCGCCGACTTGTTGGCACCCGGCGGACCCTCGCTATTTGGCTTGTCAGTGCTTACGCTCACGCTGCGCGTGTGCTGCAGCAGTCCCCGATGTCGCGGCGTCGTGCCAAAACGCCGGCGCTCATCCATCCCAGTGAAGCCGATGCCAACACCACGTGGTGGCATTACAGAGATACGATCGGCGTAGAGCACGCGCAGCTGCGGATAGTACCTCGACAGCTCTTCGAGCCGGGTCATTCGACTGCAGCCGTTCAAGTGCAGCACCTGCAATACAGGGAAGCGGTTAGCGCCGATGCTCGGTGATACAGGTGACGCGGAGCTGATCGAGGAGAGTGGCGAGGTGGACCTTGCCGACACAGCGCTCGATGTCGAGGAAATAAGTGTGGACGACCCGTGCGGGGTGCTTCGGCCATCGCTGCCGCCAGACGTTGTGCTCAGCGCGCCGCCAGCCGAGGCGCCAACAGCCGTAAGCGAAATGTTGAGTTCCAAGAGCGCTGGCAGTGCGCACAGCGGCGACACGTCGCGGATATCGACACAAGACTCCAGGGAGAGGTAGCGCAACTTGCGACAGTGGTACAGGCACGGGAGTTCACTGTCTGCTACACTTGTTGACTCGAGGCTCAAGTACTCCAGCTGATGCAGCCTGACAGCAAAGGAGAGCGACCGCACACTGGAGCAGCCGCTCAGGCTTAAGAAGCGCAGGTTGCGCGCACACGGCAGGTAGCGATTCGTCTCCTCGTCCGTGACGCGAGTTCCACTAAGGTTCAGCCACCGCAGCGAGCTCATTTTCTGCAGCCAAGGCAGCCGCCTCAGCTCACTGCAGCCACACAGGTTCAAGTATCGCAAATCAGTGCACTCCTGCAGACACTGCACACCAGCATCGGTGGTGTTTGTGTGTGACACGTCGAGCGACAAAAGGCGATGCATCCAGCGCCCCGGCGCGGTGAAAGCCGCCGCCAGAGACGTAATGCAGCGACAGGATGCCAGGTTCAGCCGCTGTAGGCTTGGCATGCAGTGTAGCGCACTGCAGCCCTCGTCGGTTACGAGGTTGTCGCTCAGGTTCAGCACACGAAGCGCTGTCAGATCCTTCAACACACCAATGTCCGTGAGCTGACGGAGCGATTGCAGGTGCAGTTCGACAAGCTTGTCACACAGCCCGATGTGCTGCATGTTGGCGTTGGACAACAGCGTCCGTGGCATCAACAGGCGCTCCAGCGTGCCGCGAAGGTTTGCGAGGAAGCTGAGGTCCGTGATCTGCCGGCACTCGTCCAGCACGAGCTGCCGCAGCTGCGTGCAGCCGGTGAGCGACAGGAGGTCCGTGTCCGTGACGGAGAGGCCGTGAAGGCTCAGCGACTGGAGATGCTCCAGCCGCCGTAACGGTTCCAGAGAGCGGACACCGCGGCAGCGATGCAGTATGATGCACTCCAGAGAAGAGCACGTGGTGAGTGCCTGCAGAAAGGTCTCGTGCAGAGGGGTGTGAAGAATGTGCAGGCAGCGCAGCTGCTTCAACGAGCCGAGAGATCGGACGCCGGAGAGGTACCAGTTCGTAATTTCACGGTTGGGGTCGGTTGGCGTGTCGTTAGTCAAGAGCCCATGATTATTGCGTGACCCGTGGAAGCCTTGGCGCGTGCCGTGTCTGCCCGTCCCTTCACACACGTCACCGTTCAACGGGATACCGTGTGCATCAGAGAAGTCAACCGGTCGCATCTCGTTTCCCTTGCGCAAAATGGAATCGATGCACCGCAGCGTTACCTGCTGCGACGCCGAGCAGGAGATGATGGAAAGCGACAAGAGGTCGGTGCACGTCGATATACACTGCAGCAGATCCTCGGAGATGACGCAGTTCTCCAATTGGATTTCTTTCGGGGAGAGGGCGCATTGCGCAGCTTTGAAGGCCGCCAGCTGCGCCGGGTGCACGTGGTGAAGTCGGAGCGAGACGCCGTAGTAGCGCGAAAGCCACCACGCGCCCAGAGTCAGAAGGTGAAGGGCCGCGTCGGACTTGCAGGTGATGCACACGCAAAGGGACATCTCGAGCGCCGCGCTTTGTCCACACTCCCAAAGGCACATGCGGTCGCGCATGTCAGCCGCAGCGGCAGAGCTCGACTTGAGTGAGAGGCTGACGGCCTGCGTCGTGGACGGAGCAACGCGATTCACGCCGACATACGGGTAGCAGTGGTTCGACAGCGGACTCAGGCCCTGCGGTGCGTCGACGCCACTGATGTAGAATGGTATTACACGCGGCACGCTAGCGCTCGCACCGGATTGTGGCCCGCTGCCGTCGTCACGGATGTTCTCGTCATCACATGCCTTGCCGCACCAGGCTTCCATAACGCCGTCTTCCTCGACGACCAAGCCGCTCGTGCCCAGACAGGCACCGCTGTATGCAGCCGCCGCGCGGTCGCCCAGCGCGTCATAGCTCCCAAACAAACTTCCATTCACCATAGGGGTAATGCCTTCTCGTGTGAGTGCATCGACCCCGCCGGCGCCGTCGCACCCGCATCTGCTCTGCCCCAGCAGGATCGGGGTGACCTGGTAGTCACGCATGGAAAAGCCGCCGCCCTCCACGTTGCGCTCGACGAAGAGGCGCAGAAACGGATTGGCGGCCGCCAGCGCAAATGGGGCGGCGCTCATGTAATCCAGGATGGGCTGGAACAGCGACGATGGGGGGCGCCACGACCGCTTCTGATTTATGTTGACGAACGAGGAGGACGCTTGGCGTGTGCTGCTGACACGTTGATCGTATGCGTGCGCTGATCGCACGGACCCAAAGGTTTTACTCAGATCCGAGTCCATTGCTGCGGCCACTTCTCCGTTTCCGTTGCTTTCGGGGATTTCGATGATCGCTATGTGTCCTCGGACCACTTCAAGTGCGTTGCTTCGACCAGCGTATTGTTGTTTCTCGTTCGTGCAGATTTCTGCTCGTCTCACTGGTGCGCAGAGGTGCGCAAACGGACCTACGTAGGAGGCGGGGGGGGGGGTCTGTGTGTGTGTCTGTGTATGAAGACTGCAGCTGCACAAAGAAGAGAGAGGATGCCAACAAGAAACAAAGCAAGAGAGCAAGAACACGCCAATTCTATGCGTTTGTCCGAGAGAAAGGAGTGTCTTCTCAAGTGAATTAAGCGGAGCTGTGTGTCACGAGGGCAACAGCAACGGAAAGGGTCAGGGAGCGGAGGATGGGGGAGGGGCAGTGGGAGCGCAGAAACAAACACAATGTGGACCCCGTTCTTGCGGAATGCTAGCCGACGGGAAAGGAGGAGGGAGGAGACGGGAGAGAGCGAGCAGGACAGCGGAATATGACAAAAAAAAACTCCACAGCTGGAAGAGAAAGGGCAAAGAAGAGGAGAAGAAGAGTTGTGCAATGGGCGGTGGAACAGAAACGCACAACTGAACACGACAAAAAAAATGACGGGCGGGAGGGGATAGGGGTGGGGAGGGGGCGCTCCGTGACACTGCACTGAAAGCCAAACCTGTGACTTGAGTCGATCCCACGCAGACAATGCACACACACACACACATGCGAGGAGACAATCTATATAGAGCGAGCGAGAGAAACGAATCTTGATCAGTGTGGAATGTGCGTCTCTCTATCGCTGCTAATTTGCGTGCCACCTTTCCCTCACCCCACCCCACCCCGCCTTCCCAAACACAGACTTGTACGGGGAACCAAAAAGGAAACAAAGAGAAGAAAATCAAAGGGAAGTGCCGCACCGCATACGAGAAGACACGCGGTGGGGTGGGATGTGAGTCACGTTGTGCGTTACTGTCTGCGCGCTTGTATGCTTCTCGTTTTGGGGAGTCTTACCACGTGGGACTCCGCCCCCGCGTCGGCAACCACAGCGCCGATACAAACAAAGAGGTTCAACAGATGTATATATGTATATATATATATGTGCGTATATACATGTATATATATGCTGGTGAAATAAAGACGAGGGAGTAGAGCGAGAAACAGGTACGGCGACGAGAAAGCGCAGGGATGGTCAGCGCGCGCTTGCAGCCCACTTAGGGAAAGTGCGCCTCACCTCTTACGCGCCCCACCACGTCGACTGCCGTCTTGTGCAGCAGTCGCACTCGAGTCGCTGGACAAAAAAAGATGCGGGTCACTGTAGGCACATGCAACAGAGACCTACATGTGAGCGGTTTTTCCAAGGGGCTCACTTTATTGCCGCCTCAGAGTGCATGCGTCTGCACTCCCACAAGCGCTGGACCTCAGTGTGATGACGTAAAATTACGTACTGGGCAACAGCTTGGAAACCGGAGCGACACACTAAACACAGCAGAGGAGTACGTTGTGTAAGGCGATGACGTGTGTGGGTGGGCGGCGCGGCGACAGGTATGAACGGAGAAAAAAGAAAGACGCAGGACCAGTAGAAGCGTGAATCATGCATGCAAACGACGCGTGGTGAGGCATGTGCGCGTGTTTCTATCATTTTGGAAGGAGTGAAGGAGGCGCAGGTGCACGTCACGCCGTGTCCTTTTCTCTCTTTGTTAGCACGTTTAATGACCTCCGTTCTGAGAAGCACACGCATCATTGCATCGACGCCAAGTTTGAGGCGTGCTGTCACACATGCCGCCTTCTGTTCCTCCAAAATGAGCAGCGCGCCAGTTTACACGTCAGAGCAGCCGTGCTACAGATACACACACAAACACACACATATGGACATAGACATACACACGCGAAAAGGAAAGAGAGATTTGACGCCAAGGGAAGACTCTCCTGCGGATGTCTGCGTGAGATAGGAAGGGGCAGTGGGGTGGAGACGACAACGCAGTTGCGTCTTTTCCCATTTCTGAACAATGGGTCATGGATCGAAATCACTGGACTCGACTTGCCTCTCTTAAAGGTTTGTCTTCACGCAGTTCTGGTTCGTATGCTGCGCACTCGCCGCTGTGGCAGTGGGTGCACTATGTCCTTGTCTTTCGCGCCTCATCGTGCATCCGCCCCTCCCCTTTCCTTAGCTTGATGCCTGGGCTCTCAGGGAGAGGATGAGCAGAGAAGGCCACTTGGGACAACACGGCTGCAAGAGAGAAAAAAAAATAAATCGCGTAAGAGCACGAAGGCAGCGACGCGGAAGTTATGGAGAAGACTTGCCGACCGGGATGTAAACACCCACCTCCCCCCTTCACAGACACACACACACACAGACAGACAGACAGGCAGACACACAAACGAAGAGACACACACGCTCAGGCTCGCATTCTGAGGCGCCGGCTACGAGGCGCACAACGGCAGAAGAAGCGCGTGCCTATGTGTGGGTGATTCGGATGGAGAGAACGGAAAAAATAAGCCGAAATGAAAAGAAGAAAATGCCGTGTGAGATGCTGCGCCCAGAGATACGCACACAACCGCGCACTTACGTAGACACGCATGAAAGTAGCTGTCACCGCCACAGAGGAGGAGCTGAGGGGGTGGGAGGAGGGAGAAGCAAGTAGCGAGTGGTGGTGGTGAGGGGGGTCATGAGACTCACCAAGAAGAGAGCAAAGAAACGCGGAAAGGATCGACAGAGAGCATACCAATAGCGAGGATGCACAATGAGAGAGAAGTGAGGAGAGAGACGAGTTCGAGCAAGGATGGGCGGCACCCCTCCCCTCAACACGTCCACAGCGGACGCTAAAAAAAACACTGATCCTTTTCATGCGCCTCAGCGTCCCTCGTCAGGTGCATCTTGGCGAAGAAGAATGTCAAAGAAGGCAACCATATCGTCCAAGGAGGACTGCAGGGAGATGTTGCTGTCCAGGCGACATACGTGCGCCTGCGATACACACAGCTCATCCTTCAGCATCTCCTCCAGAGTCTGCTTCAGGCGAGAGTGACCAAGAACCACAGCTTCCTGGTAGGGGCCGAACAAAATGACCGCCATCACGTAGAGTAGTGCTTGCTCAGCCTGGTAAAGCAGCCACACAAATCGCTCCACCACGCGTGAGCTACACGCGCCAAGTCGGCTGCGCGGCCCGAGCTCCTCCTGATACTGCTTCGACAAGAGAAAAAATGGGTGCGACACACACCACCACACGTGGTACGGCCACGCTAATCTACGGAACACCTTGCTCAGTGCATGCCGCACGCCACGGCGCTGTGTCAGTGTTTGCGGGGACTGCAGAGCGCGCAACTTCACCTCCAAGTTACCATCCAGCAGGGTCTCGTCAGAGATGGCGCCGGAGGCCATGTGGAGTGTCTCCGCGGCGGCCTTCGCGAGTCCAGCCGCGGCAGTGGGAAGCTCGTCCCCGGGTAGTTGAGTGCCCACTAACATAAACCGCGGCATCTTTCTCGAGCACTTCGCCGGCTTGTTGGCCTCGGCGCCGTAATGACTGCCTACGTCCGGGCTGGCGGAGAAGACGCTGCGTATCCAGCGGTACCACTCCTCGAGGTAGAGTGTGCTGGTAAGACTGCGGCGATGGTACACGAACATGACCCCATCATAATGAATGTTGCGCAGAAGCAGCCGAGCGACATCGCGGTAGCCGTGGGTGCCGCCTAGTTCATGAAACTCGACGGTCTGCAGCACGGTTTGTCGACGCGGAGGCGAGGCGCTGGTCACTTGATGGAGCAGGGCGAAGGAGGTGTTCGAGCCGACGAAGCCCTGTCCTCGGTACTGGAGCGCGCTATTTGATCCTCCGTAGCCACTGGTCGAGCAGGGGGTGTCATAGACAGAGCAACAGGGATAGTTGCCGTTCTCGCCAGAGTGTAAGATGGACGACGGCGCCGTGTACCTCGCCATAGCGGCTGTATCGTACGGTCTGGACATGGCTACATTCGGCATAGTGACGGTGTCGTCAAGCACCGTCGTGTTACGCTTCAGGGCATCCACGGCGATCCCCACTGTCGGCCCCCACTCGGGGCCGAGGTCGTCATCGGCCACTGCACTCTGTGATTGATATGGGCTCTCGGGGGCTGACCCTTCATCGGCGCTCGTAATGGAAGTGTCGCCAAAAATGTGGTCGCACAGGCGCCGAATGAGCAGCGTCTTGCCGACGCTTGCCTCGCCAACGACGAGGATGCGCGTGAAGCGTTCCTGACCGCTGCCTGAAGCGCCGGCGTAGCTAGAGTAGCCCGACTTCATTGGAAACTCGGAAGGAGGATAAGGCGACACGCAAAGAAAAAAAGCAACACCGAAAGTGTCTCTCGCTTTCGGGTGCCGTGTTGATTTCTTGCAGGCCGAGACGCGACTCGGGGCGGTACAAGAGTCACAGAGACGGCGCGGCGAAGCGAAACGGCACACAAGCGCAGACAAATGTATAGAGCCGGAGAGGGGGGGGGAGGGAGGTTGGAGTGTGAGAAGAGCACCCACAGAGGAGGAGGATGCGACGCCCCCCCCACTACCACCACGACAAGAGCATGGAGCTGGCACGCATGTGTGCAGGCACAGGAAGGTAGCATCACCTCTCCCGTTTTGTTTTCTCCCGCGTCGTCAAACACAATGGGCGCCATCACCCCCGCAGAGACTCGAGAACGACGACGCTGTCGTGGAGGGCGACCAACAACAACGCAAGAGGCTACCTTCCTTACGCGCCATCTTTTTTGAGCTGACGCTTGTCTTTAGGTGTTGTTTTGCGCGCGCGCGTGTGTGGGGGGGGGAGGGGATGAAGAGAAGCCTGTGAGTCGCCTCTGTTGTTAAGAGACGGCCTACTATGACCAGCGCGACGTTTCGCTTTCGGGAGCTAGAACCATCGCACTGCCCGAGTTTGCACAGGCACCAGACAGAAGCGCAGATGGGCAGCAGCTTCACAGACGCACACGCGCACCCGCTCACGCACACGGCGTCTCATTTTAGTTGCGCATCCGCCATATCTTGACGCTTTTGTCGCTCTCTGCCGTGATGAGGCGAGTGCCCGAGACATCGTAGGTGAGAGCATTGATGCCGCCCTCACCATGCAGCGTCCCTGGCAGGGACTTTGTTTTCGTCCACTGATACGGCGCGTAGTGCCTCCCCGCCACCCGCCTCGGCTGCGGAATGTTCCAATCATAAAACGCCAACTCGCCATCTTGACTGCCGACGGCCAAGACATTGCGTGGGCTCACTGCACAGCAGCTCCACCGGTACGAGTACTCTTCCACCTCGTCAGTGCGACCGCCGGATACGCTTGTGGCAGGCCTGCTTTTGTGGTCATCAAGAACGCGCGTGCTTGCGTTCGTGACAAAGTCGCCTGACGGCAGCTTCCATACTCGCACCTCGTCGGCACCACACGACACGAGCGCATCGCCGGCGGCGGTGAAGGCTAGTCCACGTACCGGCTTCTTGTGACGCGTGAGCCGCTGAAGCGGTTTGCCAGAGGCCAAATCCCATAGGTAGATGAATCCGTCGCTACCACCGGAGATCACCTGAGGTTCCTCCTGCTGTACCACCAGCGACATCACGCTGTCCGTGTGTCCCAACATCGTGTGCACGACGGCCCGGGAGCGCAGGTCAAAGACGCGTACCGTCTTGTCACGGCTGCCACTAATGACCACATCCAATGATGGATGAGCCGCGACGCAGTGCACTGCGCTCTTGTGTCCAAAGAACTCGCGCACTACCTCGTTACGCTCAAGATCCCAGCACTTGACGGAATGGTCGTCGCTGCCGCTGAACATGTACGGAGAAACCTTACTGAGCGAGATAGAGCGAACGGCCTCCTTGTGCCCCGTCAAGTTCATCTTGAGCACCCCTGTTTCGAGATCCCATACCTTGATGATGGCATCAAAGCTGCCGGTCGCAAACCACTTGTTGCCAGGCTCTACAGCCGTCGCCCAGACCCAGCCTTGATGGCCAACAAGCACCTTTGCCAGCCTCCACTTTGGCGGGGGAGAGTACATCCGCGCGTCCGCCTCCTCCGCGGCGGCCTTCGTCACAACAAGAGCGCTGCGGGCCTTTAGCTGCTCCGGATTCACCGAGAGAATGTCGTCACCGTTGCGAGCATGCTTGCGCGTCAGCATGCCGCTGCTCGCCGACGCAGAGCGATTGTTGGTCCCTTCACCGGATGTGTTGCTAACCACGGTCAAGATGCCTTGACGCACCACATCGCGGCTGGGAGGATCGGTCTGCGTAACGGCATCTGCTTCGACGCAGGTATTGGAGGACATCGCGACGGCGGCGGTGGTGGGTGGCGCAGTACGCGGGTACAGGGCTCGCCACAGCACGTTCGCGCGTCGTCGCATCGCCTCGGACATCATCGCACTGCTGTCATTTCTGTTGCTGATGGACGCCCGAGGAGGCCCATCAGGGTCAAAGGCAGGCACATCCAGCACGGCAACACCGCGGAGTTCACGGGCGGCAGCCGCGTTGGCAGCGAGGAGCTCCTCCATACGTGTCTGATTCATACCTGTGCGTCCGTCTGCTTTTGCAATTTTTCCTTCTTTTTTGTCTTTTTCGCTTTCGTGCACACAAGAACGATCGGTGGCCGAACAGCTGGCCGCTGCGTTAGACTCGTTTTGCAAATGAACGCAACGGGCGAACCCGTGGCCTCGCCCTTGACCAGGCCAAGGGCTGTCGACGCTTGCGTGTGTAGCGCAGCACAGGGAGAAAGACGAGACGCTGTTCACCAACCTAGCCTGCGGTGGCAACAGAGACTTCACCGAGTGACTGGTTCGTTGAGAAAGACGTGGAAAAATGGAGGGGGTACAAAAGAGTGAGGCTCCTAGTAATATATATATATATATATATATATATATATATGCATTTACTAAAAGCGCAAGCTCATTCGGGGTGTCGTGCAGCGCACCCAACGGGATTGCTTGCACTGGACGGAGCGTAGACAGCGACCGAGAGCCACAGGGCAAAGGAAATCAGCCACGGTGGATGCCGTCACAACCGCTCCTCTTTTTTTTCGTTGCGTTGGCGTCGATTTCAGAGCGAGCAAGTTCCGCTTCGGCACACAAGCACAAGACAAAAAAAAGAGACCATCAAACGACCGCACAAACACAGCGACACACAAGCACGCACCACCCACGCACCACAACAGAAATCTGCGCTCGCGGCGCACCTTCATGAGCACCACGTAGGAGGAGAGTGGGGGGGCAGGGAGGAGAAAACATTCTGTGAAAAACGGATGCACGCATACGAGAGAGAAACATTCCCCGATGCGTTTCTAAAGTGTTTCCCTCAGCCGCCTTCCTGGGCGGCTCGCAATGCCGTGGCCGGATCCGAGTCCGGCACGTACGCCTCCCACTTGGACGTCCTCACGCGCACCATCAACTTGTCAGCAAGGCCGTCGAGGGATGTTCCGCGAAAGACCTCCCTGAGCAACTCGCGTGTGTACTCTATCGGCTCATAGCCGTCTGCCACCATACGCGCGTATACCCGCAATGCAGCTTTGTGATCCTTGGCAGCCGCACAGGCGCCAAGAACGGTGTTGTACGTCACTTCATTTGGCCGTACCTGGCTGGGATCTGTCATTCTTGCTTCCAGCAACGCTATCGCCGGTGTGCACACCCCGGCCCGACGGCAGCCGTCCATGGCCGCCGTGTAGGTGAGAGCATTCGGTGCAATAAAGAGGTCCTCGCACTGATCCAGCACCTGGAAGCCTTTCTTCCACTGCCCGCATCGTGAGCAGACGGAGATGAGCGCTGTCATTGTCTTCACATTAGGCGGGACCTCAACCAGTCGCATCTCAGCGAAAATACGCAGCGCCAAGTCGAGCTTCTCGGCATTTGCGCAGCCGTTGATGAGGGTGGTGTACGTGTACACATTCGGCTTCACTTGATTTGCCTTCATCTGACGAAAGACCATCATGGCGGCGTCCATCTGCCCAGCACGCGTGCAGGCCGTCAGTACTGTTGTGTAGTGGAACACATTCCGACGCACGAGGCTGGACTGCTGCATGTGCTCAAACGTCTGCAGGGCGCCTTGCCAGTTACCTGACCGTGCAAAGCTATTGAGCTCCTCCGTTAGCCAACGCGAGGTGAAGCGTGCTACACGTGCCTCCGATAAGGACGCCATGCTCGGCGACCCTCAAGCGCGTAGGAGAGATGAAGGAAGAGGTGGGCGAGCAGAGACGGCAAACTGAAGAAACCACAACGCAGGCCAGCTCACGGGAGGGGCGCTCAGCAAAAAAAGACCAAAAAGAAAGAGAAGAAAACAGCGGCCGTGTGACTCTCCGTGCTCATCACCCGAACAAATATGATGGCAGGCAAGCCTGTGTGTGCTTCTGCTTGCGAGCAGCGAGAGAACGCGTGGGTGGGGGTGGGGGTGGTAGTGGCGAGGGGAGGGACCGGTGCTCGCACGCCGTTTTCGCCCCTTCTCGGTAACTGACTCGGAGATCGCGTGTCGAAGGACCGACAGTGTCGTTTGCCATCGTGGAGTCACCGAGAAACACAGGGAGGCCAGTGCGGGGTAACATAGGTAGAGGGCGTGGAGAGTGTGACACTGCCTCTGGTGACATTGCGGCACGTGCTTACTGGGATCCCATCTACGGAAAGCAATGCGCGTCGCCGCGTTATCCACTGCAGAGGAAAAGGATCCAGCCTCTTCCTCTCTGCCAGTCCTAAAGGAAGCGCGTGCACGCCCAGACACGGGCACAGCTCTGTAGGCCCACAGAAGGGCTTCGCGAGGCCGAGAGAGCCGCGACAGTGCGATGAACACGCGTACGCCTCCTGCTGTTTCCTATTTGGCAGACTGGAAAGCGCTCCTGGCTCGCCTACCTGGTTTAAAGACGTCGAGGCGGTTTCAGCACTGCAGTGCCAGCGTGACGCGGCGCCTTCAGTAAGATTCGACATCAGCACCAAGTCAGCCACCTCCTCGTGTTTTTTCTGTTTGTAGATGTGACATTTAGTATGCTCAGACACTGGAGCACCGTGATACACAACGGCGACGTGTGGGTGATTACAGCCCGTCATGAAAGCATACACACACACACACACAGACGCACGAACAGAAAAAAAAGAAACGACGATGATGCGTCAGACAACACCCCTCCTCATGCGTTCCCGAGCTCGATTTATTTCACGACGTCCACAGACGGCAGCGAACACCCTCGTGTCGATACGTCTTTGCCTTCACCAACCACGAAAAGTGAGGCAGCCACCCAGGTACGAGCGTCTCGTAAATGTTGAATGCGATGTCTGCATGTGTCTTGGAAACATCCAGTGAGTATTTGTCCGTCGCTGCATCGCCAGGGGCAACGCACACGAGAATGCTCTCACTCCACCCGCGCAGGTTCACCGCCTGCACATTCCCTTCACCGAAGACCTTCGCGTACGGAGCCACACCCGCAGCAGAGGGCAGATGATGGTCATTCATCACCAAGAGACCGCCTGGCTTGAGAAGTGTGCGTGTTGCCAGCACCCACGGGTGCAGGTTGCGCATCGTCGCTTGCATTGGCTCGAAAATGTCCATGTAAATGAAATCGTACGCGGTGGGTGGAAGTGTTGCAAGGCACTGGTCAGCATCTTGCAAGTGCACCTTCGTTTTGGTGTCAGAGTCGTGAAGCGTGCCCATTTGCATGCACGACACGACAACCGCCGGCTCCACCTCGACGACCTCGATGACTGCCTCGGCGCCGAGGACGACGCGCAGCGCGTGAGCCATGCTGTTGCCGCCCATGCCGAGAATGAGAATACGCACTGTCGGAGGCGGGCACCACGCCCGTAGTACCGAAAAGGCAGCAATTTCAGAACTGCTCTTGAAATCGCCGTCGCGGGCAAGAGATGCCCGTTTAGCCTGGGTGGTAGAGTGGACCTTCTGAGCAGAGTCTGCACCTCCTGTGTTCGTTGCATCGGCGGCAGAGGAGGCGTTGTTTGCGCGCTCGCTCGTTGATTCGGTTGTCGTGGTGGAGCTGCTCTCATCGCACGCAGTCACGACCGCCTCAAGCTCACGACCTAGCTTCTGAAGCGTGCAGTTTTGCGCGTCGCACGCGTGCGCGAGGCGCAGGGAAGTGTAGATGATCAAGGAAAAGGACACCATAGAGCCGCCGACACATTGCAGAATGTGCGGTGCATCGCGTAGCACCACTGATTGCACATGAAAGCTATGATCGCTACCCGTCCCTCTCTTGTAGGCGTCCTCATGAACAAAGTGAACCGTGTCAATCGTGTACACGCAAAGCGCCCTATCGCCGTCGGTGCCTGACGGGGGCGTCCCATTGGTTGCTCTGGCTTGTGTTACGGCACGCTCTGCGGCTGCTTTCGCCGGCACCGTGTAGCTCGCGCGTGGCGGCCGCGGCCCGTTTTTGCGCTCCTGCCACGTCGGTGCATGCACAGGTCTCAGTTGTACAGTGGTGCGTGCCCACACCACATCAACACGCTTGAAGACCTTACAAGGAATGCGGCACAGCACCTGTGTGTGTCGCGTCACGACCTCCGGCACGCGTCCAGTGGTGAGCCGAAGATCGATAAAGCACCGCCAAAAGGGCAGTGTGCGGTCGAACTCTTTCTCGATGCCTCGCTCCACCAGTGCCTCAGATACTCGGCGCCGCTTCGTGTGGCGGAGCTTCAGCTCACTCGTCCTCCGCCTTCGCCTCGGCGCTAGCGGGGGCATGAGGAGGGCGTGCACCTTGAGGTAGGCAGTCCACCTTGATTCTTTCACTGTGTTGTGTTCCTGTTCTGGCGTCAATGTGCCTCTGCACGAGCTGCCAGCAAAAAAGAAGCAGCGCGACCGTGTCCAATGCCGCGGCTGGCAATCTATGAAAGTGGTCAGGTGAATCTATGCGCACACGCCTGTGGGCTTCTGTGTGTGGGGGTGGGGGTGGGGGTGGGGTTCGTGCAGGCACTGTGGCAACGATGCCTTCGAGGCCTCTCTCCGTCTTTTTCCAGCACAGCCACAGAGAACGCATAAGGAGAGACGGAGAGCAGTAGACCGTGCGGCTGGAAACGCAGAGAAGAAGGTCGAGGAAAGCCAGCAAGCGAGACATGAATCGATCTATACATATACATATACATACATGTATAGATGTAGAGAGAGAGAAACAGAGCAGGGGGTCGACGCGGCACTTTCCTGAAAAGTGCTGGTCTTCCTTGTCTGTGCTTTTTTTTTTGCGCGAGGCATCGACAAACGAGCAAAGGAAAAACCTGGGAAGGGAAGAGACGGGACGGGTCGGCGGGGGGGGGGGGGGGGGGCAACTGCGTCTGTGTGTGTGTGTGTGCGCACCCATGTGCGGCAGCTGCACCGATTTGGTGCAGGCCGGTACTTTTTCTTGTCTGCTTTCAACGCTCATGTGTTAGACGTGCATGTGCGAAGATGCAGAGCAGCGTTGCTTGTATGGCCTTCTTGCGCGTCTGTGGTGCACGGCTCTTCACAGACGCTCCACAGGATGCTCCTCGCACACAAGTGATCAGATGTTCTATATGTTTCTTCCTTCTATGCCCCCTCCCCGGGATCGGCACACACCCGAGAGAGAAGAAGCGACAGGTTTGTCAAGGTTGCCTCTATCCGACAGCGACTCTGCCCAGCAACTCGCGTTCGCGTCACGCCATACCTCCCTCACAGTTCTCCACTGAGGAACGCCAAGTGGGCGGGATCAGCGAACGACTTACAACCTCTGCACGCCACACCTGCCAATGGCGCGTCGGCGGTCTCCTCTACAAAGGAGACTGAGCGGTTTCGCCGGTGCGGCTTCACGCTAGCGGTGAGGCGCTGCTTGGAGCCTTTCAGGGCAGATGGTGATGGCTTGCCACTGGCAAAGTCGCGTCCCGCAGGCGTACCCTTTGCGTTTCCGGAATCGTAAGCGGCAGAGCCCAGGTTCCGACCAGAGAAAGTATTCGGCGAGATCAAGGAGAAGAGCGATGGCCGATCGTAGCCAACCCCAACAGCGGCTGCATCGCCGCGCCCTATCTTCGCCGTTGACAGCGTTGAAGGGGGCACGCGCGACGCCAGTTCCTCAACGTCCGTCGACGCTGCCGCAACACGACGGAGGTCGTCAAAGTGCACGCCATTCTCGCTCGCATGCGCGCATCCGGGAAGAGGGAAGAGGGGCGCCTGCGAGCTCGCGCCCGGGTAGCGACGCGACTGCTCGATCGCCTCGTGCAAGGCGCGCTCCGCCGTCGTCAGCGCTGCCGTAGAGAAGGGGGCGGCTTCGCGACGCTGCTTGCTCTCAAGCGGGGAGCTCGACAATCGTTTGCGGCGCATCTCTGTCTGGAACTTGAACGGGCTCAAGGCCGTGGTACGCGAAGATGCGCCGTTGCTCCCGGCACTCTTGTGCCGTGGAAGACCCACGGTGCGTACGAGCTCGTCGTGCTCGGCCTTGCGCACTCGTGCGACGGCCTGCCGCTCAAGAAACGCCGAGACGCCGGTGACGTGATTCACGGACACCGCAGTGTCCGCCCCCTCGCCCCCGCCGCTTTCCATACCCACATGTCGGTCCGTGTTGGTGCGCGGCCGAAACGTGCACTCCACAAGTTCCTCCATCGTCTTGCCCTCCCTGCGCTCTTGAATCAAGTCCTGCCGCTGCTGGAGAGCCGCGATTTGTCGCTGATAAAAGCGCTCCACCTGGTCAAGCGTCAAAGTGCGGACATGCTGCTTTCTCTGCTGCTGCTGCGCTGGTGGCTCGTCACCGCTCCCGTCGACACCTTCGCCTCGTGCCTCTGTTCGAGGCGACGCCGTGCGCAGAGACGTTCTTCTTCGCCGGGTGTCTTGCACGACCTCAGTGGAGTTCTTTACTTCAGTCTTTCGTTGCTGTGAAGGGCTACGACAGTGGCCTTGCAAGGAAGGCTGGTGCGCCGGTGCAGGAGCGTATAGATCGTTGTCCGCGGCAACGCGGGCACCGCCGCTCGAGGCTCTGCTCCGCTGCGACGTTAGCCGCTTCACAATATCGCCGTCACGGGAGGGCATGTGCTGCAGCACATACTTTGTTCCAGGTGACAGCTGCGGGCGGAAGGGACACTCACGCGCACTCACCAGAGCCTGTCTACGCCGCTCCGCAGCCTCGCGTGCCACTTTAGCGCTGTAGTAGAGACGCTGACTCAGCTGCTTTGCATCCACCTTGTGCGTGGCAGGTCTGCCACTGCTGAGCTCTGACTCCTGCATGGCGGTGGCACGGAGCGCCGCCTCTTCCCGCTTCACTTCCTCGTAGAGTGCCTGACGACGAACGAAGCCCTCCTGGAAGAATGGCCCGTGCGCCCCTTCGGCGATCCACTTGTCTGATGTTGGGTTCGTCAGTGGCTGATGGGTCACCTTCGGGTCCTCGACAGCTTTGTCTTTGTCGACACCTTTAGTGGTCTCACCACGGTTAGCACTGTGGTGATCCAGCTTCTCCATCCGCTGACGCTGCCGAGACACCGCTAATGCGTAGAGAGCGTCGCTGCGGCGCCCAGCGTTGGCAGAGGTCTTGGAGATGCTAAGAAGCGGCGCGTTGACAGAGCGGTTGAGGAGCTGGCCCAGTTCGCTAGTGGAAACGTCGTTCGCACAGCGCTGGCGGGCTTCGTCAAGCGCGGCGGACGTGGCGGAGATTTGGGGGTGAAAGGTGAAGGCCTCAGCGGCGGCCGCCTCTGCGCATTGGCGGTGCTTCGACCGCTCTGCTAGAAATCGGTCACTGCGCGCCAGGAACTCCTCCTGCTGTCGGTGACGCTCCTCCGGATCTCGTAGCTGAGAGGTACCTGCACCAACCAGAGATGCTTGCGTAGACTGCCACGCCACTGTCTGCTCCAGCTCCTTGAGTTCCTGCTTCCGTTGGCGTTCGCGAGCGACGAACTGGCCGTAGTGGAGAAGTCGTTCCTCCACGGGGACCAAGTCGAGGTGCTGCAGGCGCTCAGCGTAGATGGGGGCTGTGTGGTTGATGTGGGGCTGAAAAGCACCACGTAGAGACGCTGCCTCGGCTCGCCGCCGCTGCTCCTCGCGGTGGCGTCGCCGCATCTCCAGCTGCACCGCTTGAGCGGCTAGGCGATCAAAGACTGGACGCACGCCCGACGGTGACGAGGACGACCCGATGCCAGAGGCGACCGGAGATGCTAAGCGGCCTGGGCTGTCGGCCAGCGCTGCATCCGTGACTGCATCTTTGGCAGTTGCAAAGGACGTGCAGGTCTTCGGCTGGAACGGGTGCGACACACGGAATTGCCGCTCCCGCTCTACCATTGCTACCTGCTGCCGAAGATGGCGCATGTGCTCGTCAAAGGCGTGCCGCTCCTTCGTCCCCAGGGGGTAGTACCGCGCCAGCGGCAAGCTTGTCTCTGGCTCCGTCTCATTCTCCACCTGCTTTGACACGGCGCTGCGGTCATCACGATGGACCTCGTGCACCGAATAGGTGCTTTCATCGGATTCCGAGAACATGCGAGCTGCGTATTACCAGGAGCGAGGAAGATTGTCACGTTCAGGAACGTGCAGAGAGGCGCTGGGGAGGGGGGGGGGGGCGGGATGGAGTGAGGAAAGTCGTACGCAAGTGACCAGCTCGGCGCTGATGCGTCGGTGAACGAGTGTGCACACGAGCTGCTTAGAAAAGGCGGAGGCGAGGGTGGGATCAGACAAGCGAACAAAGCGAGAGCCGAAACACGGCAACGAAGCCGCCGATTATTGTATATCCCTTTCCCTGCTCTATGACGGTGCGTTCTCCGCACATGACGATGGTGCTCTCCGCTACCTTGAGGGCGCCCGAACGAGCATAACAAAACACAAAAGAAGAAACGGAGCACGTCTCCTATACGCTCTCCCGCTACGCCGCGTGGCAGAGATCGAGAGATTCTGAGAGATCACCCGTCAGTGTGGGAAGGCGCACTGCGAGACCACGAGAGGGGTGGGCGAATTTGTGAGAACCGGCACACGCACGAGCGCGAGGGAGAGATGCGCACATGCACAGGGATGGAAGCAGCAGACACACACACACACACACAAAGAGGAGAAAACGCGTGAGAAAGAAGAGTTCACCGTTCACATACGCGCTGTCGGTCTTTGCTCGGCTACATCTGCTTTTGAATGCAAGCGTCGTACTCGCTGCATTCGCTTGTGGCAACCCATGGCTTGCCTGCTACCGCTTCTGTGCTGTCCCCCCAAAATGTCCAGCGGCGAAAACTGGAGGGGACCGAAATATGCATGCGAGCGCGCCCCAGAACCACAGAGGGCCGCGTTCGTACATGCGCATGCCACCCGCACTCCTGTGGAGATGTCGTCGTGTGTGAGAGAGGCGCCACAGTGAGCTTGTTGCTCTTTTCCCTGTGTATAACCTTTTCGCGTTTCTCTTTTGCTGTTGTTGATAGTCTGCGAAGGCTACAAGGATAAGAGGAACGACATCGAGTTACTTCACATCGGGTGAGAGAACGGAGACCGAAAGAAAACTCACATCCTCCTCCCTCACCGCCATGTTTGCACAGCTACATCAGCGGACATACACACACGGCAGCGACCCTTCGCCACACAGAAAAACAGCCGAGTGGCTCATATACATGAGAGACAGCACTGTTGTGGGTGTTGCCGTCGAGGCAGCCGTGCGCACTGTCTGTGTCTGCGCGTCCGTCTATGTATGCCTGCGTAGTGTGAGGCAGCTTCGGGAGGGGATAGAGGAGAAGACGACACGGCATTGCGCCGACGCGGCGCACGCCTGCAAGTCCGGTCTTCCTCTCCAGTCCTAACGGCACGGGGAATCCACATCAAACAAACGAGAACAGAAACAGAGGAAACGAAAAAGAACACGACGTCCACAAGGTGCTGTCGGACTAGTATTACCTTGTACATAAAACAAAAACAGAAATGGCGCGCGCGGGCGGGAAGGGCGTGGGGGTGGGGGAAGGAGAGAGGCGGAAGGCGTCTTCCACGAAGTGCGGGAGCGCCACACTGAAAGAGAGACAAACAGCGGGACAACCACGGCAGGACACGGCTCGAGAGAGGATGACGCCTGAGAGGGTGGGTAGTAAGAGAAGAAGAAATCACGACAGCAACATCAGAACGAATAGTTGCACAGCAGGCGCTTTTGCCATGTTTTTTCTCCATCTCTCCATATTCTACCAGGAACAGGACAACCAGTATACGCACACGCAACCACAGCTCCACCACCGCTGCCGCACCACGGCGACATCCAGGTCGTCTGGAACGCGCCCGCCCAGCCCCGCCCATCGAATCAGGCCACGCGCCTAACCAGCTCTCCCTCCCTCCCTCCTTCCCCCCCCCCCCCCCCCC
>CM004641.1:1744517-1831308 GCA_000410695.2 Leishmania arabica | reverse complement strand
CCACATGGGAGTCCGGTGGACTCGCTCCATTGATTCGGGGCGCTCTCGCCAGCCCACCCGCCCGCGACGTTGGAGGTGCCGTGCGCTTCGCAGACGACCACTTTCAAAATAATTCCTATAGATCCTCGCGCGCATTTTCCATGTATCGCTCTTGCCCTTTCGACGTCAGGGTGCTTTGTCTGGGTGTGGTACACCGTGTCAGCCGCACCGGACAGCGCGTGTTCACGCTTTGGTCGGCGATGCAATCAGAAAACAGCGAGGGAGAGAGCAGAAGGGGCAGAGCGGCCCGTCAGCTTCTGCGGCCGCAGACTCGAAAAGCAAGGGCTCCAGACAAGAGAGGGATCATGCTTTGTTTCTCGTTTTACGAGCCGCATGCTCTCTCTCTCTCTCTCTCATTTTGCATTCGACATGCGTGCTTTAGTTTCACGCGCAGACACCGTTGACAAGCGCGACGTCTTTCTGTTGTTCTGCCTCGAGGGCCACGACCGTGGCGCCTGGCTCGAGCTGTGCACGGCGCGCATCGGCCCTTTGAAGAAAGTCGCTGACAGCCTTGACGGCCAGCGCACCGTTTCCGTTGAGCGCGCATCGATGCTCGTCGATCGTGGTAGGAAGTAGCGTGACCTGGACATCCTCGGCAGGCAGGCCAATTGCATCCCTCGCCGCGCGCTGCACCGCCGGCACGGCATCCTTCGCTGCCGCCGTGTACGACGCCTCTGTCGATAGGAGAAACAGCGTTGGCACCGTCACCCCGCGCAGCGTCTGCTTACAAGTAGACTCAGACTCCCCCAACACCGGCTGCCATAGCGCCTCCTGTACTGTCAGCGTCGCATTCCGAGAGAGGCGCGCTGGCGTCACTGCCATATCGTACACCTTCGCCATCGCCGTCGTATCGTCCCCGCGCTTCTCTGCAATGAGCGCACGTGCCATCTCGAGGCGGCGTTTGGTTGCTTCTACTGAAAAGAGCTTGCTGCGCTGCGGTGACACGATGCCTCCTTGCAGAATGACGCGCGTCACCACTTCCGCATGAGCAGCCGACACCAGCGCTTCCAGTGCAACCTGCACGCCAGTTCCACTAGCATAGAGGACCACCTCGTCCATGCTGTGCTCCTTCACCAGGAGCGCCAGCGCGGCATCCACGTCGTCCGCGTCTGCCTCGTGGCTGGGGGCCGATCGCCCGACATGGCTGCTGCCCAGTACCACGTGAGCAATGGCCCACTCCCCCTTCAAGGCGTCCGCCATCTGCTGCACATACGGGGTGGCGAGCAGCCCCTCTGACTGGGACCCGACCGCGAGAATGCAGCGACGTGCAGTGCCAACGAGAAACATGGATGTTTTGTGCAGGCCATCCCGTGGCAAAATAACAAGACGACCTTCCATGATGCACCACGACAAGAACAGCTAGCCGAAGAGAGACTGTATGCAGAGGAGAAGGGAAGGAAAAGAGTGAGAGCGTATGCGTGTGTGTGGCGATGGCTCGGGGGCGCGTAAAGGGGCGGCGAAACTCCTCGGCGCACGGGTGACGCTGTGCCTATGTTTGTCTCTGTATGCGTGTGTAAGTGTCTGCAGTCTTGGCGGCGGTCTTGCCATGGAGACATCCCCGCCAGCGCAAGACAGTGAAAGGCAGTAATACCGCCAACAGGAAGGCGAAAGAGTGAGAAAGCAGAGCACCGGAGTAAGGTGGGCCACGGGAGGGCAGGTGGGGTGGGCTGCAAAGGCGCACGACCATATCGCTGCAAGAGGCAGCCGTGCGGTAGTGTGCAGAGGTGCACCGCGCGGAAGTGAGGGCGGGGGCGCCTTCACGTTTTACTGGCATGACCGAGGCAGAGCCGACGGGGATCGGGTTTGTGAAAAGAAGTGTGAACCAGCGCACAGAGACATCCGATTCTACGGATGCTGAATGGGAGCAAGGAGCCGCGTGTGTGCGTGCGTGTAGAGGCGAGAGAACGCACCCCGCAAAACACGCACGGAGCTGCCCGGTGCGAGTATACGTGCTTTTCAGAGCCTGGCTGCTCCTGCCCCCGTCTCTGAGTGGTTTACATTTTCCTCCACGGCAAGAACACGCCCGCTATCTTCTGCAGAACGACGCTAACACTCCAAAAACAGCAAACAATCCGAAGACAGCAGCAACGGACCAATGTGATGCGTCCGTACGCGCTACATGCAGGATCATGTGGTGCGTGAAACACAAACGGCGACCACCTGCTTTTATGCACACTCATCCCTGAGCATGCACAATGCTTTCGCAGCATTGCATGCAAAGGAACGCAACATCAACCTTCAGTGAGCCGGTTCACTGCCCCTCGCTGCACCAACACCTGAAGCTCCTGTGGCATGTCGGGCGTGATCTCCTTCACAAAGTGCATCACGCGGTTCGCCAGGGAGCGGTAGACATGGTCCTCCTCGCACTTGAGCTGCACCAGATATCGATTCGCGCGCTCCACCTCCTGCAGCGACATGGACTTCGCCATCTGCGAGACGAAGGAGGCGAGCACCTTGATTGTGCGCACCGGGACCTCGTCATTGAAGCACATGCCCATGAGGATCGGCTCCAGGGAACTCCAATCCTTAAACCCGAAGCGAAACCCGGTGTCGGCAGCCTGCGTGTAGTAGTCCACATCTCTGTAGCCGAGATGAGCAAGCCCCCGTGTTGCGCGGGCCAAGGCAACAGGGTTGAAAAGTTCCAACCGGAGCTGCGCCTGCCGACCAAACACCTCCACCAATGCGTGGCCGCGAGCACCCGGGTACAGTGCCACAATATCCAGGATATCGGCAAAGTCGTTCGGATGCAGCATACGTGTGCACTCGACTGCACGATCGAGCAACACGTGCATCAGACCATCCGTGTTATGGGATACTCCGCTGCAAATGTCCATCACGGGTGCGATAAAGCGCGGCTCCAGATGATTGGCATATCGCATCAAGCACGAGGCGAGCGCACTGAAAAGCTCCTCGTGAAGAAGATCGAGTCGCTGAAGTGCGACAAGCGACTGGACCAGATTTTGCTGATCGAGGTCACTCGCGACGTCCACGAGAGCGTCCGCGAAAATTTCAACGTGTTCGCGTTTGCCATAGTCAAGAGCGGTAAAGGTGACCAGGAACTGCGTCAACGTTACTGCGTCCAAGTTCTCCACCTTGCCGAGCGCGGCCTCGACCAGCTTCACAAAGGTGCGGCTATACTGCTTCCCTGCCGCTTGCAGCCCCAACAGCACGTTCACGTAGTCATCCGGCTGAAACTCGTCGAGCCGCTGCTCAGACAGCGCGAAGGCACGTCGCACTGTCCCGTACGGCATCCCCCGGGTCTTGGCAAGCGCCATGGTTGTCAGTGACACCTCCATGACGCTCAAGTCCTCTGTTTTCTCAAAGAGCCGCTTGGCTATTCGATTCATGGCCTCGGCGTTGGCGCAGCGCAGCTTCGCTAGCTCACACAGCGCAAGAGACAGCTGGGTAGGACTGAACTCGTCCAGTACCGCAGGCACATTCTTCAGCACCTCCTCTATCTTGCGCTCGTCGCGCGTGCCGCCGTGCACGTTCATGGCACGCAGCACGTTAAGCAACGTCTCTGGAGAAATTGCCTCCTCCTCTGGCACCATCACCTCCTTGGGCGACGCGTTGATGCCAGCACGTCGTAGCGTGTCCAGGACAAGACTGGCCTGAAACGGATTGAGCACACGTTGGTCTGATCGTTGAAACGCGTCAGCAATGCCGCGCATCAGCTCGGCGTCACTCATCACACCCAGTGTGTCATTGTTGTAGACCACGGTGCATATTTGGTAGATGTCCTGGGCGTTTAACGGGACCAGGTTGAGGCGAATGCGCTGAAAAATGTAGTCGAGAGACGCAGGGCGGTTTCCTGTCGACAGAGCGGAGGAAAAGAGGTTCATCACCGCTACGCTGGCAGCGGCGCCGGGTGCTGCGCGGCTCATGTTGCCTTACTCTAACCCTGTCACTGCAGCCGCAAGTGGCGGCTTCCCTAAAGTGACGTAATGTGCCTAGTGTACGCGCTTCGGTCAGGCTGCGTTCGGCCCACGGAGATGGAGCCTCACGATCGAGCCGTCGAGTACCGCTGCAGACGTGCGTGCGCGGACTGCCCTCTCGCTTCGTGTCAGCGCCGTGTCATTGCGACAGATGCAAAGCGAAAAAAAAACGAAAACGGCGAGGCAAGAGTGAGAGGAAGAAGGAGAGGGAGAGAGAGGGAGGGAGAGCAGACGCAGCGTACCATCAGGGAAGACAAGAGCGCTATAGGTTTCTGCTTCTTCCTGTTCACATGCACACCATGTGTCCTCTGAGTGGGAAAGAAAGGCGAACACACACCATCTGAGGATGCGCTCAGCTCCAAGAGCTCCGACAGCCTACCTCATATGGGTGCCCGTATGGCGTTGTCTGAAGGGCAAAGCCCCTGAGAAGCTGCCTCGGCGCCCTCGTGTGACGCACCCCTCACGCCCTGTCGGTCCTGAGATGCACATTAGTCGCCTGCCGGCCCTCAGCTGACTAGAGTCGCGCTCACACGTAGCTCGGCTGGAGCACTTTCGCATGTGATTTTGTGGTAGGTGTTTCGCTGCGCCGCCTCTAGCATCTGTTTTCATGTCTACGTTGGATGATGACACGCAAGGCATGGGAGAGATAGTCGACGAGCACTAGCGCGACCGAATATGCGCGCCACCACCGGCAGCGGCATCCTCTCAAGGAGAACAGGCTAGGGGACACACACGAGAGCCACACAAGCCAACGCACACACACACACACACAGACGCAGCGCCTCTATTGCTTCTCTCTTTTCGGCGCCTCCCTTCTGCGCCTCCGCATTAACCCATGGCGCGCATCCTTTCCGCCTTTGCTCAGAGCAGGTCTGCCATTGGATCATAACTGCCAAGGCGCTTCTTGCGTGCGTGGCCGGTGGACTGAGCGCGGTGAAGCTTCTTAGCCGTTGCAAAGATGCCCTGTAAAACGTTGCGGTCCTGCACCCCCAAGTTCACCAGCGCGCGGCGACACGAGGCAAGCTCTTCATCGTTCAGCATCGGTGCCACAGTACAGATGACGTTGGCCAGCATACCTAGACCACGCTTGGTGGCGGCCATCTCCGATGTGCAGTGCCGCAGCAGCTCCTGTACAGCCGAAAAGCTGCGCATGCCGCCCTTCTGCGCCTGCAGCACGTGAGCAATGGTGAAGAAGTCATCCGTGTAGAGCTGCAGCATGGCGAGCGATATGACGACACTCTCAAGTGACTCGGTGTCCATGGAAGGGGCACGAACGGACGCCGCGTAGGCCATCGACACCACCGCCGTGTGTCCCTTGGCTGGTGGGTAGGTGGAGAGCAGCTGCAGGATGAAGACGACTTGTCGAACGCTCAAGTGACCAGCCTCGTCAACGAGCCTCGCCAAGATTGACATCATGCACTTAGTACTCATGTCCATTGGTACCATGGATAGAAGATCCATGACACGGTCCATCAGGCATATATCCATCGTCGGCGCCAGTTCCGTGAGACGCTCCACCAGCTGCTGCAATCCCTCCAACTTCGCGGCCGACGTGAGCGACGCGGCGGCCTCGAACATTTTGAGCAAATCCCGCTCTGAGGTGGTCACCTTCCAACGCTCCACCCAGTCCCGGAGCACCACTTGCAGCGTAACACGGTGAACCACATTGTAGCGCGCCATGGACACCAGGAGGGCACGATGGTATGCTGCGGAGGGGGCATCGGGCAGTTTCTTGATGGCTTGCCCCACCAACGGTGCCAAGAGGCGCTGCGACGCCGACGAAGTGTTCTCCTGCCGTTCGAGCGCCTGACAGAGCAAAAACACGTCGTCGGCCGTCATCTCCGTTGTGTGCTCGAGAAGATGGTTCACGATGGCGACTAAGGAGTCCCGCGTGTGCAGCTTATGCAGGTTGAAGAAAAGCTGGCATAGCTCACGGCGCTTTAGTTGCCCAGAGATTTCACATCCGCGACGCGTCAGAAGCACAGCGTGCTCGTAGTTTGTGTAGTTGAACTTTGCAAGTGTTTTGATGAGGTGGCACGTCTCTGCCGGCGAGAGTTGGCGAAGGTTCGGCTCAAGGGCGGTGAGATGAGCTTCCAACACTTCTGTGCGGCTACTTCCGAGCGCTTCACCGAGGCCCGCTGCGCTCGTGTCATCGCCACGAGACGGTGCAGGCGCTACGGTCCCGCCTCGTCCGGGAGACACGCCTTCTCGCATGTCCACGCTCACGTCGTGCTGCGGCCCGCGCGATGATGCACGCGATTCGCGGGCAACGGCACGGTAGTGCTCCGCCTCCGCGTCCTTCGCCAGTTCCATGATCGCCTTGAAGTATTCATGCGCCGTCACCGGCAGGGCACTGTCTGCCGTACTCGGCGATTCCGTGGTTAGCTGCGCCTCCGCTGCACCAGCCCTTGCCGCACTGCTCCCCGCCGCCGGCACAGACTGCGAGAGAGGCAGTACAGCGTCCAACAAGGATTTTTGAAAAGGCGATGCATTTTCGCGGATCTGCGCGTACCGGCTCGACAAGCTCCTCAGGAGGTCCGTGTTTGAGCTCAACGCCAGTGAATCGTTCGAATCTTTCAGAAGGATGCCAAGCTTGTACATTTCCGCCAACTCGAAGCGCTCAGGGTGACGTGCGCAGTGCCGCAGCAGTCGGTGAAGCGTCGAAACCTCCAGCGCGGTCTGTTGCAGACGCACGCACGACCCCCTCAACGACATTGCGGCTGACCAAGCGAAAAGAAAGAGGTGGGCTGGGGGAAGGGTGAGGAGAGGGGGGGGTCCAGAGTACGTTTCGTGAAGGCGCACGTACATATGCTCGTGCGTGCGTATGTTCAGTCAGTGACGGGACGGTGTACATAGACAAAAATTCAGATGAAGCACCGTGACGCACGGAAGCGCTGGGCGGATGTGGCACACATTAGCAGGGCAAAAGGTCGCGTTCTCGTGTACCGTCATGTTCGATGCACGCTTCCTCCTCTCCCTCCCTCCCTCGTCCTACCTTGTCCCTTTCCAGGAGGCAGCGCGGCGAGCACCCCTAAACTGCAGAGGCGTACGACACCGACACTACTCGGATACGCGCATACTTTGCACGCGAGAGACGACCAGGAGCGAGTTCGCAGGAAGACGCGCGTTGGCGGTCCGCCCTTTCACCTCTCCTGGCGGCAATCCCTTTTGTTGCTTTTGTTTTCTGTCAGGCGGCCACCATTACAGCGGACACCATGCACATCACACTCCGCTGCAGCCGAGAACGTGACGTGAGCAGCCGTCACTGCAGCCGACACTGAAGCACGGAGCAGAGGTTGATGGAGGCGTAAGCTCATCACCACGCAACGCACGTAAACGCAGACGCGAAGAGCTGCGTGGGTGACCTGTAGGGGGTCGTAATGCGAACACATACATGTTGACCCGCACATGGACACCCCTCAGACAAACCGCTCCCTTCTCCCGTTTTCTCCATTCATCATCTCCGTCGGCTCTCGCGCGTTCTATCGCACTTTCTCATTCCACGGCTCGAACAAGAGGTGGCTTGCAACCGACACTGGAATATCCACCCATGGCGGCACGCTACTGCTAGAGTCTGCCAGTGCGCCGACCTCGATCTCCTTGTCTGGCTTGCTGTCCACGTCCGTGATGCACCGGCCATCCGTCAACGGGTGCGTTGTGACGAGCACCAGCAGCCAAGACGTGGTAAAGTAGTGGAAGAGAAACATAACTAGAATGGCCGGAATGGCCACGGCCCAGTAGCGATCCGGGTAGTAGGTCAGGTGCAGCCGGTGCAGCACGTCATCTGGCAGTACGGCCCACAGGACGTAGGCGATGGAGCCCACTACAATGAGTATGGAGCCAATGAAGCCGTTGATGGCGATTTGCGCAGCCTGGCTGTCCTCCATCATGAGGAGTTGCAGACGCAAGCAGAGCAGAAACAAAAGAACGCAAAATGATATTAAAGCAAACCTCCCCTGGATGAGCCTATACGCTCACCAGGCCTTGGCTCGGCTACGATGGCAGGGAGGCACGGGCGGTGAAAGGGAAGGACAGGTTTGGGTGAAGAAGGGGGCGCAGAAGACCGCGTTGGTGAGACGCTCTATTGTAGTGATACACCCAGCCCTTGTGAACGCTGCGTGTCGACGGATGCAGGGATAAAAAAACAAAGCCGTGTGATAGGCGGGAGGGAGAGAAGAAACGATAAAGGGAGATGAAGCACCCCCGTGTGGGGGTCCCCCGCACGGGTGACGAGAGACACCCGAGTACCCTGCACGTCCTTGACTTGCCATAGAGAAACCCGATAGTCCCAAACGTCTCTGGAGGCGACAACCGTCTCTCCTTGCCTCTCGCGGTGCGAGCACGTCACGCAAGTGGCGCAGGCAACGCCGGAGAGGCATGCACCCACATCCACACAGAGACGAACGTGTGCATGCCAGTCGGTAGACGACACCGCATGTGGTGTGCGTTCCACAGAGGCGGTCCCTTGAGTGAGCCCCTCTATAGTTTGTGTAGGCGCTGCAGGGTGGGCTCGCGTCTGAAAGTGCTGAGCAGACGTGGACTCGAGGTTCCATCCTCTTGTTTTTCGTTTTCGCTTGTGTTCTGGTGTGTTGCGAGGGGAACGTTACGTCATCTCTTCGTGCGTGCACGTCCATTTGCGAGCATCCTTCTGTTCGTTGTGCCAATCCTGCATCTTATCTGGACGCCGGCAGACTCGTGGAGGCTGGAAACCGAAGCGACTCATTCTCCCGCGATGAAACGTCCGTCTCGGCCAACTGCCCATCGACATCGCTCTGCATCGTGTGCGCGGCAGAGCCGCCGGACTCTGCCGTTATGGGAGACATTAAGCTGCGCCGCGTGAGTGCGCCCTCGCCGAACGTGTCGCGCGGCTTGCGCCGAACAGCTCGTCCCGCCTGGACAAACGCGTCCTCGCCTCGGCCGTCCGTTTCCTCCGGCGGGGGCCGCAGCTGCGCTTTGCGCCTACGGAGTGCTGGTCGGCGAGTTGCGTTGTTGAACTGCCCTCTGCCACCCACGCGAGTTCGCCCTCCGTGGAGCGCAGTCTTCAGCTCATTGACCACTGCCTGCTGCTGTGCCAGGGCACTGTACAGCTCTTGCTTGTCCTTGTCTGCCAAATCCGTCAGACTGATCCCTGTCAAGCGATCCAGCAGCTCTCGCACTTGCGCGGTGTTCTGCGTTGACGATATGGCGCTCGCGAGAGATTCGGCAGCACTGCGCCAGCTGCGGCGGTACGGCCACGACGCGCTCGAGTACCAGTTCTCCTCTGTGGTGCGGTGGCGACGACGGAGAAGATCCACATCGGAGGCAGCCATGTCTTCGAGCATCAAAGCGTAATCGGTGCCGTAGACTTCGGAGAGACTGCGCGTCAGCACCAGGGGCAGCGGCGAAACCTCGAGGGAGTCGGCTCCATCGCTTACCGTTCGATGGGGGGTGTTATCATCTCGCATTCCGTCACCGGCGCATTCATGACGTCTGCGGGCACTCGAGACGGGGTAGACCGGGGAAGGCGACAACATACTGGGGGGCAGGGCGCGGTACTCTTGTGTGTCCTCTCCAGTCATGGTGGGCAGTGCATCACCGTCTACTCGCCTGAGCGTTTGCTCGTGGGACAGCGGCGTTGGCAAGTCACACGCCACCGTGGCGTGGTCTACGACTGCCATTCTGGTCTGGCGATCTTTCCATCGCGTCTGAAGCGGCTCTAGCTGCTCCGGCGGTGGTGAAAAAAGTCTGCTGTTGCTCATGGCGCGTGCACAGGTCTCTGCTTCGTCGCGGAAGAGTAACCTGGATTCGTCTTCGACTGCTACGCCCGTCACCCGGGGACACTTACGCGAGTGTGAGCTGCGTGAATCGTCCTCGCGGGGAGGAGAGCTCGTAGATGCCTTTGGTGGGGACCTTGCTGAGCCTCCAACAGGAGCGAGGCTACTGGGCACATGCACGGCGCTTGCATCAGAGCGCTGCGCGGCGACAGTAGCTTTGCCCCTGGTTGTTGGCGACGAACCCATCGAAGATGACAGGTCTGCGTACGTTGCATCGCCGACCCGCCTCGGGGCAGCCGCGTGTGTCTCTGGATCCTCAACCCCCTCCTCGGCATCGTGCGTGGGAAACACGACTATCCGCGCAGCAGGGATGACGGCGCTGGTCACGGTGGTGCTCGCCAGCAGAGGGCGCGTCATCGCACTATCCAACACGGCAGTTGGCTCACCAGTGCCCATTCCAGCAGCGAACACCTGCCGTGAAGGAGACTCCTCTATTGTGCACTGGAAATCCGTCGTCGTCGCTGCCGACATGTGCTTCGAGTCTGAGAAGTCACCGCTGTCGGAGATCTCTCGTGCGGCCTCATTTGCCTCCTTGGGATCTAACGGAGCCTTCCGCATAACAAAGTCAGAGCTCTCCGTCAGCGAGGAGCTCATAGACAGCTCGACCGCGCGCGCTATCATCGATGACGTACCTCCCGAAACCATTGCAGGCTGGATCACCACAGGGGCATCTCTGTTGGCCTTGTAGCCGCTACCAGCACTGCGCAACGACGACTCCGCGTAGTCTCGCTCCCTAGAAAGCCTTTTCGTAGGCGCTGGCGCCGTCACAACAGGCACGTCGACCAGCACTGTGGTCGCGGTGGGCAGTTTCGCGTAGACGGCGGTTGCGCTCCTGTGGTGGACAGCGTCCACCGCTCTCGTGTGAAGCAGCGCGTCCGCACACGTCGGGAGGAGCTCGCTCAGCACAATCGCGGGCTGCACAGTGAGGTCCTCTGCAGCTGTGGCACGCGAATTCGGTACACACTCCTCCTCGGCTCGAGCGTATGTGTCCATGACGTGAGCCCCAAACACAGCAGCTCGGGAATCTGTCCTCCGCTGTTCATCGTGAAGGTTCGCAGACGGCACAGCGGTGAGAGTGTCTAACGACATCGTCGTTGTCGCTGTTCCAGAAGCGGCGGCGCTTGTGCGCGTCAGCGCGCCACCGCGCCCCTTCACCATCGGCCGTAACACGGACGTAGCCGTCTCGACAGTTTCCTCAGGCCCCGTCCCCGAAACGGGCTGAGCTCCGCGCTGCGTACGGACAACCTCGATGGAGAACTGTGTTGTGTCCCCGTCGGTGTCATCTTCCCCAGCAGCTGGCACATTGACACCGTTCTGAACTGCGCGGCACTCATCCGTGTCAAGACTCTCCGTCGCTCTCCCCGTCGAAGACGGCGGCGCAACGACGCGCCTTGCATGCGGCCGCCCGTCATGGCCAGACCCCATGCGAACTTGCTCGGTTCCCGCGCCGTCGCCACTGGCGTCTGGTGCCGCGAACACGGGAGGCGAAAACGTGTCGTGCATCGATCTGCGGAGCACCTGCTGCGCCCCCGAGAGGGCAGCGCTGCTCTTCGTCGTTGTCGCCGTGTCACTCCACTCTTGGGCATCTGTGCCGGCGTCGGCCCCAGCCGCTCGCATCATCTCCGTCAGGCCATCTCTGCTTTTCATCTGCTCCCACCACGCCGTGTCAGCGCTCACGCGCACGTCCTCCTCGGCGTTGGTGGCGAGCACGGCAAACAGTTGCTGCATGAGACAGAATAGATGCAACGGAAGGGCCGCCCGACCGTATCGGACAATCTCCTCAGCCCTCAGATGCGTCCACACACCCAGCTGCCGGACCGCCGCTAAGATGGCGGTCCAATAGCACAACGACAGATGTTGATGCAGCGGCTCCAGCCCAGCGTCGGTGTTTCCGCGTCTCGCGAGACCGTTTTCCGCCGCACGCAGAGCCATCGAAAGCTCTGCGAGTGGAACGACATCTGGGTAGTAGAACAGCAGCGCTACACACACTGATTCACCACTCTGCACGAGTCGGAAGAAATCACGATCTGCCGGGTCCATCACGTCTTCGCAAAATGGTCCGTGCTGAATGAAGGCACGCAGAGACGAACAGTCTTGCAGGCGTGCGAGAACCACAGCTCCGTCTTTGCTTGCGTTGATCGAGTCCACAATCACCTGGAACCACTCAAGAAGGGCCCCTTCAACGCTTGACGGCGGTGGAACTGCCGAGAGACGTGGGGCAGCACGTGAAACGACCGAACGTAGGTGGGCAACGTGGTGCATCACCGCGTCTGTGGTGAGCAGCGTTGAACAGTACTGCAGGAGCAACGAGCGCGACAGGAGGAGGTGTGCGCCGAAATAGAACGGCACCACCTGTGCCAGGTGACGCGCGAGTCGCTGATGCCGGCGAAATTGCTCGTACCCCGTCACGGCAGGGGCTGGTGTGTTCGCCTGGGTGTTGACGCTGCCGTCGCCAATGCGGTCCATCTCAACCGTCGCCAAAACGTCGTCTTCCGAGAGTACGCCTTCGCTGAAAAGCCAGCGCAGCAAGAGTAGCATCGCCTGCGTCTCCCTTCCCTGGGCTATCACTTCAGCTCGCTTCAGCACCGCTTCGCTGGAAGGGTCGATGGAATTCAGCGGTCGGCCGTCGAGTTCTGTGACCGTTCGTGAAACGCCGCTGTCCCTGTCGTCGCCATCGCCGTCGCTTGGAAAACTCACGTTGAGGTCGGCGCTTACTGGCGCTCTTCGGGGAGAGCGGCGGGCTGCACCGGTCGACTCCGCCACGACAGCCCGCTGCAGAAACGGATGCATAGTCGGCGGGCACCCGCCTAGGAGATGATCGGACACTAGCAAATACAGCACCGCCTCCCGTGCGAGACGCACAATGCCGAAGGGCACATCGCCGAGTGCGCAGCTGTGCTCAAACGCCGTGTTGGAAAGAACCATGTCCAATTGGACCACCTGCGCCACGAAGTCGGGGTACTGCTGCTCTACGGTCGGGTCGAGCTCATGGGCAGCATAGCGGAGCAACCAGCGCATGTTCACTATGTATTCGAGAACGTAGAGGTCCACGCTGGCACTCGCCGCTTTCGGCGACGTCTCCATCCCGCCGCGCTGGTGGGTGCGTGGAGAGGGGGTGAGGGAAGAGAGTCGGTGCAGAATCACACCACGCAACTGCTTTCGCTACTAGCAGCGAGACTCAGAGAACAGGGCACAACCAACGCGTCCACACGGATACAGGTGGCACCACAACGCCAAGGCAGCGCGGCGGCTGTAGACACGGTCTTTGTCCAGTGTAGTCAACAATGGAAGAGAGACCGGGAAGCAGTGGTGCAGTAGCAGATGCGACACAAGCGACGCCTACGGGATAGCTGACATCTAAAGAGGGGGAAGGAAAACTGTGCAGCCCGAGATCAGCGAGGGCGCTGGCAAGGGAACCAAACCCGGTGTGGTAGTGGGAAAACAACAGAAAAACGACTTTAGTACTTGCGGCGAGTGCGCTGCGAAGAGCGAGGGACGGAAGATGTCAGTGACTGATGGGCAAAGTTCTGAGATGATGACTTCTTGGAGTACGTATGCGCACATAGCTGCCCCCTCCACCACCACCACCACCACAAAAAAACCTCTCTGACGGGCAACGCGATGGCCGCGAAGCGTGGAACGCCTCACGGTCGCTTTCACTGGCGCACACTCGCTTTGGAAGAGGCGGAACGAGCTGGACGCCGTTCTTCGCTGTTCATCAGACGTGCGCGGATGGAAGCAGCAGGAAGGTGAAAAGATGATGAAGAAGCAGCAACAACAAAAAACAACAGTTGCGGAAAGGAGAGCACAAGGGGGAGAGAGGGCAACGTAGACGGGTAAAGACGTTGGAAAAACGCAAGAGCTGGGGTGAAGAAGGACACAACACCGTCGTCCACGTGTCTTGTGAGCCTGCGTCAACAGGCGCACCAGAGCAGCAAAAGAGAAGCACGAGCAGTTGCGAAGCAGTCGCGCACAGCAGCTTCACCTGTCCTGCCGCACCGCTCGCATTCACCCCATCACCAGTGGGCGTTGTTGTCTCTTCGTGCTTCTGCAGATTGTAAAGCGGTGCGGTAAGGGAAGGCATCTCATGAGCTGAACGCAGAGGCAAGAATTGACACCGCGGGGAGCGCGATGACGTCTACCAGAGTAAAGCCACAGATACGATAAGAGCCGTGAAGCGGCCGACAAGTCCGCCACTGCATCCAACAGTCCCCGTACAGCAACCATGAGGCGATACCGTGTGACGGAGCTCTGGAAAAAAAAGCAATGCATATATCTATAGAGAGAGATGGAAACCCCAAAACAACATGAGCACAGGAGGTTTTCTCTCTGTTTGTACTTCGTGCTTGTCCCTGCTGCCGTCACACATCAGCGACGGGAGGCGCAGGGCTGCTTACGACCGTCATCCTGCGCGAGCCGGTCGCTGCGAAGCCTTGTAGACCGATCGAGTGAGGAGTCGAAGACGGTGGAGCCGGCCGACCTTGTCTCGCCAGTGCGCCACGTCGTCGACACGGTCGTGGAATAGTCGTAGTCGTAAGAGGTATAGGTGTACGGCGACTCGTAGCTGCTCGTTGTCGACGTGCTGCCGCTCATGCTCTGCCCTGTTGAGGAGGTCGCGCTCGTTCTCGTCACGGTCGCGGTGTAGGAATGCACAGGTGGATGAAGCTGCCTCCACTGTTGCCGATCGTAGGGGCGCGTGCCGCCGCCGGAGCGATGTTGATCGGGTTCGTAGTTGTCAAAAAGGCGACGCCTACTGGAGGGCACCGTGTTCGATGAAGGGCACGAGGACGTCGCCGTGGCCGTGTGCGTGCAGCTCGCCGTCACGGTTGCGCTCCCATCATCGCGGTACGGAGGTCGGTATCGTCGAAGAGGATCAACTACGCCAGGTTGGGTGTAGGCTTCGGCCCTGCTCAAGACGCGATCCCGTAGCTCCAGAAACCGCCGCTGATTCAGCGCAGTCTCCCCATGTTCGCCAGCTACGTCGCAGTAAGCGTGCCGCGGCGGTGGCACCAAGCGCGGCCTCCTGCTAGTCGGATCCACTCCTCCGCTTGGACTTGCCTTTTCCAAGACCCTAGCAGGCAGTTCTCCTTCGTCGGGTCGGCCACCAGAGCCGTCTACGTGCGCTGGTGCTTGCGAGAGAGTAACACTTAAAGGAGGAGTGCCTTGTGAACTATGGTGTAGCGACCCACTACCGTCACCGCCAGTTTCGTCCGCCGCGGTGAGTGACACTGAGGAAGAAGCACTGCTGCTAGCAGCCGAGGGGGACGATGGGCAGCAGCAGAGGCGTTGTTCCTGCAACGCAACGAGAGCACCAGGAGGCTGACTTGACGCACCGATGCCCCCTGCGGGTGCTCGCCCTTCTGTCACCGCCTCCCGCTCCTGCCTTTTCGCGCTTACACCTCGGCAGCGTTTGGCTGATTGCTGCTTTGTGTTATCGCACCCCTCCTCCGTCATCGTCGCTGTGGAAGAGGGCTGCGTCGACGGGTACGAGTCTTCCACCCCAAGTTTCGGCGACGCCGCGTTCCCGCCTGCTGTCTTGTCTTCTTCGCCTGGAAGGACCTCGATTGAAAGCGGCGGGGCGGTCTCGTATTGCAGCGCGCCCTCCGCGTATCGCTGCTCGTCCTCCTCAATACGCTGCACTGCGCGCTCCACTTGTGTATCGGCGTCCTTCTGCAGTCGCACCAGCTCCTCGTCCGTCAGGTGGGCCGCCAGTCGCCACTTGAGCTGCTCCATGTGACGATCCACCATGTCGTGTCGAAGCTGGCACTCCACCATGTTCATCTCAGCGCGCAGAGCCTCCAGCTCTTCAGCGTTGCGTGTCCGCTTTTGCAGCGCCTCCCACTTCAGCTGCCGCTCCTCCGCCTCCCTCTCTTGCCGCGACCGCTCCACCGCCACGTACACCTGCCACGCAGCGGCAGACGCGTCGTACTTTGCCGCTACGCGAGCTCGCTGCTGTAGCAGGTATGCCGCTTCTTCGGCCGACGCCGCCGCAGAGGCCTTGCGCAGCACCTCCAAGTTAGCTGCAGCTTTCTTTTCCTCATCGCGACTCCGCTGCAGAAGCGAGAGTTCGCGCAGCCTCTCAGCGAGGACTACAGAATCGTGAACAAAGTTGACAGGGTACTCGAACAGAGGCGTGAGTGTTTGGAACACCTTAAACGAGGAGAGGTCCGTTGCGGAGTCACCTGACTCGCATAGCCAGCTGTGGCAAAGTCGGTAGCCCTCTTCGATCAACCTTTGCAGTGACTTTGGCGGCGACAGTGCTGGAGGGGCTGCAGCGGCCGTCGGAGCGCGGCGGAGTACGCCACGCACCTCGTCTACGCTCAGCGCCGACGTCAGTTCCGACCGAAGTCGGGTACGAACGAACGTCACGTGAAAGGCGAAGAGAAAAAGCGGCGGCGCTGTAATGATGTGGTCCATGACCTGCACCCATTCGGCTCCCGTAAAGGAGTCCGTGAAGAAGCTCGTGAGCAGTTCCCATCCCCACACCGCTACACCGGCACCCATGGCATCGAGATGCTGGCACAGTGGCTCGTCGAGTCGCCGCAGCTGGCGCTCCATGGCCATGAGCAGCGTTGCCGGGCCGTGAGGGTGGCATACAAAGAAGTCCCTTCCCCAGTTGAGGAAAAACATCAGCACAAGCTCCACGACGCTCTGAACATCGTCGTGGAAGACCAGGCTAAGCGGGTACACGAGCACTGGCAGGTAGGAAGCGAGAGTGAGGACGGGAGAGGCCCAGCAGAGACAGGAGAGGGCGCTCTCCACGGCGTCGCGAGTGCTGGACGGAGGGAGCGGAAAAGGGTTCATGAGCTGCAACACGGCTAGGTGGGGCGGTCTTCGCGCGAGGGCGGCAAACTGCGACGCCGTCTTTGCTTTGCTCGGCAGTCCAGCAAGAAAGCGCCAAATCGCAGGCCGGTACTGGTGCGGAAAGACGCCGTGCTTGAGCAGGTGCGCTTGCAGCTGATTCACATTATACTGGCAGGAGGAGGGGGAGAGGGTGTCGCAGAATGCCGCTGTCGACGACAAGGCCGACGGCCACTTCGCGGTCGTCTCCTTATCAGCCTCTTTCGCGTCACTGGTCCGGCGCGCAGTCAGCTGCTGCTCCGCTGCCCGCAGATTCACCTCGTTCACGTCTGGCCAAATCTCAGGGAATCCCTTCTTTGGAACGACGATGGGTGGCCGGCACCGCGACAGCACGGCGAGGGAGGCGTCGACAGAACTGTGCGCAGAATCAGCCGCCGCCGCTCGCCGTGGAGGTGTCGACAGTGGCGCTTGACAGGAACGCAGAAAGGATTGCGCCACCACCGCAACACCATGTGCCGCCGCCACTGTGTCGTCGGCGCGGCCGCCCAGTCGTGACACCTTCGGCTTGACAGGGGTTCGCTTCTTGCCGGCAACCGCTTCACCTGGTGGGGCGCTTCTGGAATCGACTCGCAGCGTTGGCATCTCCATAGCATGCGCGGCACCTGCATCGCCGTGCCGTGCGGTTGGCAGATGCAGAAGGAGGAGAAGATGCTCGCACCACATGGCGCCAAAGGTAGGCCCGGATGGTGTGAAGCTCCAGTTCGACCGTGGGCTGAGGCGATGGCCAAGCCTGCCTACTGACGGCGGGGGGATGGAGAAGACAAGGTGAAACGTGCTGGGCAGCACTACATGCACGACACCGGTGCTCAAGAGGCACGCCACACAGTCCGACTGCACCGCGCTCACCTGGGTCACGGCCGTGGCGCGATCTTTCGCCGGAGCCCCCGTGCCGCCACTAGGCAGCCGTACAATGCCCGCACCCTCCAGCGTCTGCCCCACGACAAAGGCCACTACTGGCTCCACGTGGTCACCGAGCTCATCCACCGTCGCAGCATCCGCTCCAAGAACGATGAGTGCCCCGCATTGTGCGGAGCAGCGCACTCGCAGCACCGACGGTGTTGTAGCACTCTGTTGCAGGCGAAGCGGCGGCCGGTGCGCTACGGCTTCGTTGTCTCCAGCTGCTGCAGCTCGCGACCACAGAGATAACACACCGTTCGCTTCCACAGAGACGAATAAGGCTGGGTGAAGAATGTACACTCCAAGGAAGCGGTGCGTGGCCCTGTTCGTGGGCCTCGGCAGGGCGTCGCAGCTCCGCTGGAGCTCAAGAGTGCATTCGGTCGGCAACGCACTCCCGGTGCACCCGTAGCGCGGCATCGAGAGCCCAGAAGTGCTGCGGTCTTTCGGGGAAGGGCCAACCGTGCCCGCTGTGCTGGTGGACCCCTGGTGGCTGGTCACTGGAACGGCGGAGCTCGACGGGTCGATGGCGAATGCGCCTTCACTACTTGCAACTGGTTCCCAGCAAGAAAAGGCGTCCGCGCTCACTATGCAGAAGAGAGACTGAGTCGACGCGCCTGTGACAATGCGCAGGATCGGCCGTTGGTGTGCCGTCGCCAGCACATCCTGCAGAACAGTGCCGCGTTGCCAGTCTAGGAAAAGAAGTCGATTGTCAGTGCCGGCGAACACAACGATTGGGCTTGTCAGGTATCCGGGGCAAAAGGTGGCGCATCGTAGGGCGCCGCGTTCGCCAACATCGGCAAGGAGGAAGAGCTTGTTCTCCTGTAGGGACACGCCATAAGCCTTACCAGCCCCCGTCCCTAGCACGAAGCAAGTCTCATAGACGGGGTGAAAGGCGACAGACGTGACGGTATTATCGGCGATGGCGGTTGTTGGGGATAGGCCAAGTGACAGGAACTGCCCACTTGGCTGCAGTGGAATGGCAGTCACGTCTTCCGAACCCCACAATGAGGCTACGACCGTGTTGCTCGAGATGTGAACAGCCATGCCGAGGAGACACTAGCCATACCCCGGCTAAGGGAGCTGGCGCAAAGGAGTGGAGAAAATCGTTGCTTGGGCAGGTCCTCGACAGCGGGCACGGCGAGCGCTTCGCTACCGAGGAGGTCGTTTTCGCTTTTGTTGATAAGAAGGGGGGGGGGCAGGGGTCTTGTTTTTCAGGTATTACTTGCCGTCTGCAGAGACGCCTTCGCCCGCTTTGCGTGTGTGTGACTCTGCACCGCACCTCTGGAGAAGAACGGGAGAGAGAGAACGAGGAGAAGGGCGAGAGGGGGCACATGCCGCCACGTGAAACCAAGCGGTGTCTCTCTCTCCCCCTGTATGCGTGTGTGCGTGTGTGTGTGTGTGCGTATGGTGTGGTGCTGAGTCGTTGCCCTGCTTCCAAAGTCGGGTTCGCTTCAGATGCGGCGATGCGCCTCACAAGCAAACAGCAACAACAAAAAAGGAGGTAATAAGTGCGTCGTATGCCTTGCGCGCTAGATTGGTGCATGAGCGACGTCGGGCCAATAGCATACAGTCAGGGGGTAGACGGCAAACAGAGAAAATGGTAGAGAAAGTGAGACCTGGAACCTGCAAACGTCTCGACACCACACTTGAAAGAAAGCGGCAACAGCGAACTACGCGGGAAAAAACGTCGGCAATCGCTACGCCTTCGCTGCTGATGGAGTGAATCACGCGGCGTGACCCGAGAAAAAGGTTGCCCTGCGCACTAGGGTATGAAACGGCCGTGTGCACGAACGGTGCGCTGGGCAAACACCTTTCGTGAAGCAGAACCACAAGGCACCAACGGGGATTTGCACAAGTGTCAAAATGGGAGCCATGCACGAATACCGACGAGTCGTGCTTCAGTTTTGTTGCCGCTCTATTTTGCTTTCGGGGTGGTGTGGGGGAGAGGCGTCGGTGCTCCGCATGAGTCGACCGCCTTGCACGCGCCACCACGCAAACAAAGAGAAGTGGCGACACGCAGAGGTGACGACTCGGAAAAAAAACGAGGTACTCTCGGGCGACGTTTAACACATCGGCCGGTTACCCGATATCGAAAGACTAATGAACAAAAGAAGAGGAAGCAGAGGCGGTACTACGCGGCGCACCTCAACCCGCGTTCACGTTACCGTCATGTGTAGGGAAGGGGTAAGTACGAAGAAGCCGAGGAAGAAGAAGCGACAGGGTGCACAATGCAAGAAAAAAAAACGATGAGTGAGTTCCTGTTTCGACGCGGTTTCGTACGATGAACCGTCCGCTGCGTGTGGGCACAAGCTCTCAGACACCCGTCGACCACACGTCACGGAGGTACCTCCCATCCTTGCTCATTCGCTCGAGATACGTGGCGGCCGCGGCGTCGGAGAGCGAGAGGTGTTGCTGGATGAGCTCTCGGAGCGTTCTGTGCACCTCCTTCGCCATACCGTCGGCGTCACCACAGACAAAAACGCATGCGTTCCGCTGCAGGATCAGGTCCATGAGGGCCACTCCACACTCCTGAATCTTGTCCTGCACGTAGCAGCCGCCGCCATAGAACCTGCCGTCGTTCGTGTCACGGGAAAAGGCGACGGTCAGCGAATGAACCACGCCGCTGTCCTCCCAGTGCGACAGCTCGTCACGAAAGAGGTGATCCTCGTAACGGCGCCGACAGCCAAAGAAGACGTCGATGGTGCCGCACACGGCCTGGCCATGATGCGTCGCCTTCTCGCAAGGGCATCCGCAGAGCTTCCCTTTTGGACAAGTGCAGCCGGACGGCAAATGGTGCTCCGTCAACCAGGCCTCGCGCTCTTGCAGAAACGCGCGGAACGGGGCGATGCCGGTGCCGGACCCGACGAGGATCATTGGCACGAGCGGGTCGCGCGGCATGCGAAACACCGAGGCGCTGCGGATCTCAAAAGGGATCACGACGCGTGCCTTTGCAACGATAACTGTGTTCGAAAGGACCGGCTGCCGCACAGCCGAGGGCGCTGTGCTCCCTTCCGCGTGCGTGGGGACCGCGCTGGCGACAGACACCGGCGGCAACCCCGCGGCGGACAGGCATTGCTTATACATCCATCTCGTGCACAGGCCCTTCTCTAGCACCTTGAAGCAGATGGACAGCGTCGTGGCATCGGCGCGGTGGGAGCTGCAGATAGAGTACTGACGTGGCTGCAGCAAGGAAAGGTTCTCCACAATGTGGCGAAACGGCGGCAGAGAGTCGGCAACGGCGCTGACGGCCTCAAGCACCTCGCACAGATCTTGCGGAGTTCGATTGGCAAGGAGCTTCGCATACATCGCTCGCACCGCCGTCTTCGCCTCCTCAGAGGCGCAGCGATGCGCCAACAGCTGGAAAAGCGGATTGTGAATGCCAGTGACGCGCAGCTCCACGTACCGCATGAGCACCGTCCCGCAGCTGACCGGAAAATCCACGGCCTCGTAGAGCGGGGAGGTCGGGAACACAGAGGCACCGGGGCCAGCGATGGCGGGTGGCAGAAACGGCTCATCACACGTCAGGTGGAAGAGGCGCAGCAGCGCTTCCACCTGCGCTGTGCTGTTAGATGGAACGACGGCGATGGTCTGCCCTGGTGTCCACTGCGTTCCTGCACTCACCAAAAAATCCAGCTGGACGACAGGATGCCGAACAGTGGGGCAGGTCAGCAGCTTCCACGACTGCACGACACCGTCGACCCGGCAGGCAATCCTGTTCTCCATCGACTGGTCGGTGCAAGAGTCCTGCTTTGTCGAGACATCGGCACCGCAGCTGCCCATCTCGGCCGACACGGTGCGCTGCACCTCTTCACCGGCATCTGCCGCCTCTTCCACGGCATCCTTGTCCGCGTCGTCATCGCGCGCCCTCGGCGTAGCAGCGGTGCCCACACGGGACGGCCCAATGGTCAGCTCACTGGCACCAGGCGCGTTGGGGCCTCTCGGAGGTGCAGGGACCACCACAGAAGACGGCAGCAGCGCAAGGGATGACAGCACGCAGCTAACCCACGGCATGCCAAGCGAGTGCAGCTGCGACATGGACGGCATGATGAGGACTGGAAAGATGCGATTCGCCTGCAGCCGCAGCAGTAATTTTGCCCAGCGAAAGGCAGGATGAACCACGTCCGCCGGTGTGGTGCAGAGGCCCAGCACCGCAAATCGCACAGACGACAGCGTGTCCGGGCGGTGCGAGGGATTCGTCAGGAACCTCTTTAAACGGCGCCCGCCGTTTGTCTGCCCCTCCGCGCCTGCTTCACAGAACAGTATCACGTTCGGGTGAGCGTGGTAGTCGACAAACTGAAAGTGCGCAAAGGGGTACACGGCAGTCGGAAAACTCTTCTCCTCGGCGCTCCGCGTCGCGTGCATCGCCATCGCCTTTGACATGCCAGCCGACGCGTACAGGAAGACGACTGGGATGTGGCGCGCCTTTTCCCGGTACAGCGGCGTCGTGTCCCACATAGAGAGGGCATCGGCCAAGCCAGCGCCAGCGGTCGGGGCGTCCGTCTTGTCAGAGCCCGGCGTAGCGCCGGCTGCAACCGTTCTGGGAGTGCTGGAGTTACCTGGCAGCGATGACCCCGACACACCAACCAGCGAAGATGCCTGCAAGTCAGCACCCATGCTCGGACCGATGCCGCCTCGCAGAGGAAGCAGAGACAGACTGGCGCTGACGCTAGGAAAGTCCCCAAATTCGCTGGGTTCAACAAGGCCGTTGAAGCCACTAACGCCACCACTACCACCAGCATCGCGACCCAAAGCCTCGCCCACCAACGCGCCAGCAAGGCAGAGAGCTGAGCCAACTGAACTACCGCTGGTGGCCAACGGCACCACGCTACGCTGCACTTGAATGCCGAGAGATGCGATGTCAAGGTAGGCGGCACTCTTCATGGGGCGCACGATGGCACCCCAGAGGTTCGACTCCCACGACTGAATGATGGGCACGAGGCTGCTGTCGTCCATGTCTGCCAAACCTGTGTCATGAATCTTGTTTGCCTTCGCCTTCAGCAGGAGCGTCTCCAGCTCCAGCGCACAGGCGTTAAACCGGTCACTTTCGGAGGTCTTGTCAATGCCCAGGATAGCGAAGCTCACACCTTCGATATCCTTCTTCTGGCCCTGCAGCGTGCGCAGCACCTTCAGCACGCGCGACATTGGTTCTGTCAGCACACCAGAGACAACGAACACAAATGCGGCACGCCGTGGGAAGCCCATTCGTTGAAAGTTGCTGAGCTCACTAATCGAACAGCGCAGGTGATGCTGACTGGCGCCGCTAAAAATGTCCATAGCGCACTGCTTCACAAAAGAGGAATGACCCGAGTAGAGAAAGACGATGGGGGTGAGCAGGTCGTCTACTACCTCGTGCATCTTTCTCGATGCGGCCGCGCCGTGAGAGCCGCCGTTTTCGGAGGACGCAAGCCCCGCATCGCCGCGGCCGCGATCGTTCTGGAGGCGGAGTCGGTAGAGCCCTTGCCCAGTGGGCGTTGGTGCGCCGCCACCCCTGACAGCATCGTCACTCTCTGTGGCGCGTCCACTGCGCAACCCCGGAGCATGTGCAGCACGGAAAGCCACGCCAACGCGGGTGTCGAAAGAGTCGTCCATGGTCCGACGAATAGACACCGCATCCGCTGTCACCCCTGGAAGACTCTGCAGCACCTTCTCCACCCACAGGTACACGTCATCTGCGCAAACAGCGACCGACGGCACCTCGCCCGAGAGCTGGCAAGGGCAAAGGAGCTCGAGTTTACAGTTTGTCGTTATGGCTTTCAGATTGGCGTCGAGCGCGGCAGCTCGACGTGCACCGTCAGGCTCCCGCGAGATGAACAAAGAATGGAAGAAGCGGATTGACGGGTCGGTCATCCACCGGTGCAGTTCCACCGCTTCCACCGGCGGTGGAGTACAAGGGTCACTATTGCCTATCCAAGCGCTGAAAGGCCCAAGAGGTGGTAGCTGCTGAGCAGCGCATGCGCACTGCTCGCTCTGCGCGTCCGCATCACCTTCTGTGCCGAGGACGAAAAAGAGCACCGTTGGGGGTCGCCTGAGACTGGTGCTGGGGTTGAAGTGTTGAATCGGGTACAAATCGGCCTTGCCGCCAAGTTCGGTGATCCGCTCGTGCAGGAAGTGTGCGGTCGCAGCACACAACTCAGAAGAGTTAGAGTAGAGGAGGGCGGCCTCCTGCGCGACAGACATGTCGATGCGGATATCTCCTGTAATACACGTTTCCTGACCCGTAGCTGCGGTCCCCTCCGTGCCGCTTTGCTTCAGCGCCGCCCAGAGGCCCTCTAGCCACGGGTTCACGACGAGGTGCAAGCCAACGCCGTCATCAGCTTCGCCGCGCGGGTAGCAGCAGACGGCGCCCATGTTTCTAAGCTTCTGGTCCATAAAGATGCCCGGGGCGCAGAAGCTGTTGTAGTTTGTGTCGCCAAGGGCCAGAAGGCAGTAGCGAAGGTTGTGAAGAGTCCCGGCGGTGTTACGCAGCCATCGGCGAAACCGGGCAGCGTTTTCAGGTGGCTCGCCCTCACCCGTGGTACTGCACACGATAACGACGCATAGCGACGCGGACGCGTCTTCGGCGAGCTGCGCGTCGAAGAGCTTCATCGCTACCGCCTGGTTCAGTGTCATGCATTTGGCATCGGGGAAGCCGTGGGTGGTTGTCGCATCGTGGTGCAGACGCTTCGCGATGCTCTCTGCGTTGCCTGTCTCAGAACCATACAGGACGTAGAGCCGCTCCCCCGCATCTACAAACACTGTCTCGTCACTCATATTTTTTCGTGAAAAATAGGTTTGCTGAGAAGTTGCTGCTTTGGAGACACGAAGAACGCGATCAGTCATGTGCCCCTGCTCTCATCCACAGCAGTGCCCACCCTGTGGTGACGGCGCTCTGATGTGTGTGTGTGTGGGGGGGGGGGGGCGGGGGCATCCGCGCATATGCGAAACGAAAGAGACGCCGGAAAAGGCACAAGAAAAGGATAAACCCAGTTCCCAGGCGAGGAACCGAGAAAGACCAGGGATGCAGCATATTCGTCAAGCTCGCAGACATCGGCGTCAAGGAGGGCGCGCTGCAGGCGCGCAGACCCGCTCCAGCCCCACACGCGTCCTCCACTGAGGGCGGGTGTCGTTGCATCGTTGGCATAAAAGAGGGCATCACCTTTGGTGGTGCTGGCGACGACCTCGCGGTGCGCGACCATCATCACCATCAGAAAAAAGAGAGAGAAAGGAGGAGCATCGTTTCTTCACGACATGCCGAAGTGTGCGGACGCACGCTCCACACTAGACGGAAAGCGCCAGAGGACGTGAATGGGGGCTGTGGTTATTTTGACAAGAACGTCGAGGTAGTCCGACGAGCAAGTTCAACAGCCAAGTGTGCAAAACGAGCAAGGGAGGGCGAAGAAGGAAACAAAGTGTCGTGGCGACGAGCAAGGCATCAGTACCGCCGTGTCCTCGTGCTGCGCACACGAGGACACGCGCAAGCGGTAGAAGGCGAGAACAAGCAGTGGGCCTTCCCCTCCCCTCACGGTGCGTCAGCGTCACCGCAACACGACACCGACAGCATCTGAAACAGTAATGTACATAAAGTGCCTCCCCTTCTCACACGCCGTCTGGTTGTTGCTGAGAGACGCGCTCTCGCACCGAAAAGAGACTCAGTGGATGTGTTGACAGTGATTTCGAGGTTAAACTCTCCGCAACGTTCGCGCCCCGTCGCTACGCATAGGTGTTGCGTTGCATGGTGGCTGCCTTGCGCTTCCCGTCCACCAAGCGCACCGTAGTGCGGCGTCGTGAGGTGCCGCGGCAGCCGAGGAACGATGCCAGCTCACCTTTGCCAGGTCCCACATCAGCGCCGGTCAGCGGTTCTACGCCGATGACAACGCGCTTGTACCGGAACGTGCACTGCTTCTCGTAGCAGTGAGGGCACCAGCGGTTCTTGCCGAGGCAAAACTTGCACGGCTCCTGACACGTCGTGCACCGCGGGAGATGAGGATAGGCGTCGCATGTGGTGCGCTGATACACACAGCCGGGGTGGTGTACGATAACAGCGGGGGTTTTCTTTCCTTTAGGGGGTGCACGATACGTGTCCACACCGCAGCCGCAGGGCTCCAGCGGGTGCACCTTTTTCTTGGGTGCCGCAGCGGCGTCCTTTCCTTTAGAGGCGGGGAGAAGAGGCATGGCAAACCACAGGATAGCGTCCGCGAAGCAACACCGAAACGTTACATGGAAAGGAGCGCCGAAGTGAGTGACAGCACAGGGACCGGTGCTCCGCACTTGGCTTCGTAGAGGATAGCCATAAACGATCGTTCAAGTGAAAGGGACCGAGATAGGGGATTGATGGATACCATTTTTCGACAATGCGGAGAGAACCTTGTGCGACCGGCTTGCAGAGAACCTTAGCAGCGATCGCTTACGCCACCCAAGCACAGGAAGCGGGTGTGCGGCAGTGCACGTGGCCACGGCAGACACGGCGCATACACGAGAGCGGAATGTATGCAAGCCAATATCGTCTTGCGAAACGAGAGGCACTATAGAACTAGAGGCAAGCGAGTGTAGTACTTTTCGTCGCTGATGCTAGCGTTTGGCAAATATGGGAACAGCACAGACATCGTCTGTAGTGAGACGGTGCAGCTCCGCATGGTCCCTCAGTGACATCAGAGTGGTGTCTAGCTCCTTCGTTGTGCGCTAGTACGATGTGCTGTGCCGACACTAGACACGCATGACGTTTTCGGCTTCATGTTAGTGCCGCGTACTGTTTTTCGTCCGTGAAGGCCAGGGTGCAGTTGCCGTCCCAATACGAGTAGAAGGGCACCAGGTGTGTCATTCGCATGCTGCCTGTCTTGCTCCTTTTTTTTCGTGGTCCTACGGCATATTGCACAACAACCAAAGATATTTTTTTTTCTTCGGGGTGCAACCCACCTAGGCCACGACTTACGCGCTTATCAGATTAGTACCAAAGGACACCGACGACCACCAGCTCAGACTGAGGGGCGCACAAGCGGTGAAAAAAAGAAGAGCGGAAATCCCCCACCCCCACCCCTGCCTCTCTTTCTCGTTGTGCGTCAGTGACGTTTCCTTAACCGCCATGGTCGTCTCGGCTCACCATGTCACCGAAAAAGCCACCCACGCGTCGGCGGCGCTTCTCATATGTAAAGTTGATCTTCTTCCGGCGCTCCTCCTTCAGCCATCGGGCCGCCGCGGCACGCTCGCGCTTCTTTTGCCGCTCTGTCCGGTACACCTCCATCGAGTCCATCGACTCCACCGCTTCAGCACAAGAGGCCGCCACAGAGGAAGGGTTCACGTTAGCGGCGTCCGTTGCTGCCATAGTGGCCGACAACGCAGAGGTCTCGACGGGGGCTTGCCTCTTCTTTTTGAGCGGCTCTTGATTGCATGCCGTGTCGGTGCCTGACATACCACTCTCTACACGTCTGAAGGTCTTTGGGGGCAGAGGTGCACCGATGACTGAAGAGGGCGACCGTGCTGACGCAGCGGCATTTTCCCTGGACTTCGCTGTTTTCTGCCCTCGTACGTCAGATCTCTGCGGCGCCTTCTCTGACGACTTCTTCTTCGCTGCTGGAGCGCCACCATCGTCATCATCATCGCTGCTGCCGTCGAAATGGGCGCGCTTCTGTTGCGCAATGCCGATCTCTGCAAACCTCTGTCGTAGCACCTCGCGCCAGGCCAGCCTCGCCTGCAAGTCGGCCTCCGTCTCGACATCGGTGTCGCTGTCCTCACTTGACGGAGATGAAGTGTCGCTGCTGGACGGATAGCTGCTCGCTTCGTCGACGGCGTTTTTGCCGCTTTCACCGTCGGCTTCACAGCCTTCCAGGAGACGCCGTTCACGCTTCTCTTCTTCTTCCAACTCGCGGTCGAGTTCACGCAGGGTGCGCAGATGGTGCTGCTCTGCGCGACCGCGGAGCTGATCCAGCTCCGCCTCGTCGTTCATGAAAGCGATGTCGACAAAGTCAATAATGTTGTCCGAACCGCTGACGGCAAGCAGGTTCGCGTCGTGTGACACGCGCATGCGGCTGATCGCCTCCTGCCCACGCGCGCGACGCGCCACGTAGTTGCCCTGTTGCTGGTGACCACCGCTACTGCTCTGGTTCCCGAGAACACTCGAGTGAGAGTAGGTGTAGTCGCGTGCGCTCAGCTGGCAGAGATTGCGCCGCACCGGATACATCTGCAGCACCCGCACCAGCCCATCACACGCGCCGGTCAAGATGAGGTTGTGGTTGAAGGAGGTGTTCTCGCCGTGAAAAGATATGATGGCCTCGCACTCTGCGGGGTGGCGGTCCATCACGTCGTACGGACGAGCCCACGAGCCGTACTTCCATAGCGGCAGTCCGCCGTGGGGTGTACCGCACACAATACTTGGGATGAAAGTCGCGTTGCTAACACCACTGCTGTTGATGAAGGCAAAGCAGTTTAGCTCGTCCTTTCGGCGTACACTAAAGTCACGAACTTTACCAGCGCGCATGTCGTAGGCGCCGAGACAGGTGTCGCCGCTGCTGGAAACGAGTTCTTGGGCGTCTGTGAAGTAGCACAGCTGCGACACGTAGTCGCCGTGCTCGTGGTACACATACACAGGCCTCCGCTCGCGCATGTCCCATACCGCGATAAGCCCGTCGTCGTCTCCTGTTGCTATGAGATTCTCGTCGCAGACGTTGAGAGAGGAGATGCCGTATTTGTGCGGGTTCACCGGCACAGTAGAGCCGCTTCGGCTGCTGCGCCCCGCGGCCGCTGCGTTCTTCCGTGTCGCCGTTCCGCTTTTCGCCGTCGGGTCGTTCTTTTTGTTCATGGAGTTCAGCTTCTTCTTGCCAGCCGTGCGGGCCCGCACCTCCTCGTCCGGAATGTGGATGACAAGGCGGAGTGAGACACAGTCCATCACTGATATCGTGCGATCACCGCTGGCGCTAACGAGGTAGTTGCCATCGTCGGTGAACTCCATCGACGAGACACTGCCAGAGGGGTGCATCAACATATTTTGATGATGGTAATTCATCACCACTTCGTCCTCGCGGTACTGCCCGGAGAAGATCCATGATGAGAAATCGTTTTGTAAGGGTATCTTCACCATCTCATCGACGCTCTTGCGCTTGTAGATTTCAACTTCGCCGGTGACGAGGCCAGCCGCCATGATCGGGAGCCTAGGATGAAAGCCCATGTCAAGCACCGGGGCCGAGGCCACGATCGCCGTCGGTACCGTGACCTCGTTCGTGTCCCCCATGAGGACATCCTCCTTGAGGTGATCGAGCTCCATCGCCTGCCGACGTCGCTGAGTCTTCGACAGTGTCGGAAGAAAAACGGGAAGAACGCTGATGAGGTCACCCTTCCAGAACGTTCCGTGAAGGCCGGACGTTAGCTGTCAGTCGGCACCGAGAACCTCCTCCAAGCCTTCCAACGGGGAACACCGTGGCATGCAACGAAGTACAGACACAGAACCAGTGAGGTTGCATCAGGGCGAGGCACTTTAGAACATGTCAGGGGGATAGAAGCCTGCACAGCACCTCTTGCACAACATACCGTTCGAAAAAACGGGTGCACTCCGCGGCTAGCGTCAAGACCACTCGAGTCTCTTGTAGTTCGTCGAGGTTTTCCACCATTCCAAGATTACCTCTCGTGGTGTGAAGCGCGGCTACCCTGCCTTTCGTGAAGGGCATCGGCATTCTCTTTAATAATAGTTCCGTGCATTTGAAGGTCGTGCGCTACCAGGCGACCAGCCACAGACCCGTGAATGATGAACAGCACCGAAACAGAAAGGTCAAAAGCAATTCACTGTGCTACGCAATCTCGCAAAGACCCCGCTGGAGGCAGCTCTCCCTCACAAGATCCCAAACTTATTCGCTTCCCTTCAGCGTGTTCATATTCCACCAAGTACAAGGCAACAAAATATACGCACACGCAACCACAGCTCCACCACCGCTGCCGCACCACGGCGACATCCAGGTCGTCTGGAACGCGCCCGCCCAGCCCCGGCCATCGAATCAGGCCACGCGCCTAACCAGCTCTCCCTGTCCTCCCTCCGAGACCCGGCACACCCCTGCCTGCGGCCCATCATCCTTCCCGCCCCGGTGCCTCACGCCGCGCCATCCCATGCCACGCTGTGGCGGCACTCCACATGGGAGTCCGGTGGACTCGCTCCATTGATTCGGGGCGCTCTCGCCAGCCCACCCGCCCGCGACGTTGGAGGTGCCGTGCGCTTCGCAGACAAGCGCGGTGAAGCTCATCGGCGTGCCTCTTGTTCACCAATACGCACTGTGTCCTCGACATGCTACCTGGTGAGCTTGTACACGCATCATCGTGCTAGCAAGTCTCCTCCGCACAGAGCGGCACCGAGGCTGCCCACCGACACCACGCGTCCGCCAGCCGTACCAAGGGGTAGGCGGCAGCCTCGCAGCTTCCCCAGAAAGCGTGGGTACTCGACGCTGATACCACGCGCTGAGGTGGCCGGCGTCATCCGGGCGGACACGGGTACCAAAAACGAAAGCAGAAAAAGAATGAAGACCATGACGCACATTTGACACGCCGCGTGCCCACGTAGAGGTGCAGAGAAACACAACCTCAAGGATGCAAAGTTCATAGAGGGCGTTGTGCAGGCGGAGACGACGTGCACGTGAGCGCGCGTTCGCGTGCGAAAAGACGGAGGTAAATGCACTCGGAAAACGCAGGTAATGACGCGGCGGCATGCAGAAGATAGATCAGTGCAGGAAGACAAGTGCCGCAGTGTGTGCTTAGCAGAAGCGCAGTCGCAACGCCATGAAGTCCGCACCCGTACACAAGAAAGCGATCGGACCGTAGGCTCGTGGTGAAGTCTTCTCAGACGCGTTGCAACGCCCATGCATGTAGCGTCAGACTTCATACGACGTCGTTGGCTCTGCCGCGAGGAATTCGGCGATGCGATCGGCCACTTTCTTTTGATACTTCTTCTCAGCGAAGAACCAGTGCCCGCCACCCTGTACCTCAACCACATCGGAAATCCCGTCACGCAGCCGCTGATACTGACGTATGTACGAGCACCAGTGGTCGGCGTGAAACATGACGCGCTTCTCGCCGCCGTACATGAAGAGAATAGGAATTGCCAGCGGCACAAAGTAGCGCTGTGTGACCAGCGGCGCGTGGCTCTTTGGCTGCAGCAGGGCGTCGCCGTTCCCCGGCAGAGTGGAAACATCTGCTGCGAGTGAGGGCGTAGCAGGCAGTCGACGATATATTGTAGTCATTGCTGTGGTCATGACATTCGATGACGCCCTGCTCGGAGCGCCGGTGGCACTCAAGGCTGCTGTGCCTTCGCCCGGCACAGCTGACGATTGCGTGGACGGCTTTTCACCGAGGAGCCACGACACCAGCGCTACCAGGCGCAGCACCAACATTCCCAACCAGAATCGGAGGTAGATCCACGAGTGCGAGGGCGACGCCTGCACCAGCACAGCAGGACGCAGCGAAGAGGTGCGGGTTGACTTGCGTAGTCGGCTCAGCACCGTCGAGCGTGGCCCGACAGAGCTGCGATCTGAGTCGCCACCGTCGAGGCTGCCGTGAAACGGCGGCGACAACGACCCGATGGCGTCGTTATTCAACGGTGGAAAGACGACGGCCTGGTAGAAGAGGCGCCGCTTTGCCACGTGCATTTGTCGTGCACCGGTGCTGGAAGAGACGCCGAACGTGTCAGCGCGACCGCCGTCGCCCGAACAGGTGCCGTCGGCAGCCATCAAGAAACTGATGTCGTTGCTGTCCACCCCTGTTGCCCTGTTCGTCTCCATGAAGCTCTGCGCGCCTGTCAGAGTGAGCGGATCCTCGGTGACCCACGCGGGTGCAGCGATGCCGTTGACAGAAGTGTACGGGTCAAGTTCGCCGCTGCTGCCGAGACCGCTGGGGCCCCCATCGACGATGCCGCGCGTACCGGCGGCGAGCGAGTTCCACTCATCCAACACCATGCCAGCCCCCTTCGCGTACGATGAGAAGACGACGTGCGCGCCATCTGTCGGGTTCTTCTTATCAAACGTGGTACCGCTTCGGCCAGCACCACCGTCACCCTCCGAAGTGTCGCCCATCCCATCAGCGCCTGTGCAGCTGTCTGTGGACGAGTCGCCGTAGAGCCAGTGCCGCTGTGCCCGCCCAGAATGCGTGGACTTGCGAATCGTGCCGCAGTTTCCGTCAAAAGCCTCGCCGACCCCACGTTCGGACAGGGGTCGACCCTTCGGCTGCAGCTGACCCTGATTTCCAGACATTGCGCTGCCTCGGAAGGCTGTCATGGACCTCTTCTCCAGATACGGGATGAGCATGATCTTCCAGCCGGCGGCCGTTGGCTGCGCAGGTCCCTTGCTCTTGCAGTAGCCCGCCTCCACAGTAGCTGCTGCTGCTGCTGAGGATGATGGAGAGGCTTTGGTCTTCTCCGTCTGCAGTAGCATGGGCAACTGCAGGGCGCCCCGGTTTTCCACAGCGAGGGGGTGTCGCGCAAAGAACTGTGCGTTAAGGGTGTGGTTCAGCAGCTCCATCGTCGGCGTGACCACCATCTGTGGGTCGTAGGAGTAGTAGGGTCGCCCGGAGACGCTCGCAAACCACCCCACCAAACAGCGCGCCAGGCGATGGGGCACGAACAGCTCACAGGCAATCAAAAAAAACTGGTAGAGGACGATGAAAAGCCTTTTGCGCGCCTCAGCACGCTGTGGTAGCGCGGCGCCCCTGCGTCGGCGAATGGCGTACTGCGAAGCGAGAGAGCGCTTTGTCCCTGGAGCGGAAGTACCGCTGCGCATCTGCGGCAGCGTCGACAGGGCCGGCACAGCGTCCAGGGGTGAGGTACTCTGTCGTCGAAGCAGCGTGAGGGTCGGTGCGGCACCAGCTGCCGGCACTATTCGTTCTTGTTGAGCCACGTCTGGATTGCAGGTGGCTGTAGTCTGAGCGATAGTGTCCACCTCCCGCCCAGAAGCGGATAGATTGGCAGCTTTTTCCTTGTTTAGTGCGACATGCGCCTCAGCTGCTGCGAAAGGGCTGCGGGTCATGTCGGTAGGCTTGCCCTTGCCTTGCCCAGACACCAAAGCACACATGCGCTCAACGTGAGCAGCGTCGCTTTCAAAACAGTACGCACCGACATCGAGGGCAACGATGCGGGAGAAGAGCCTTGGTCTGGCGAGGAGCAGCTCGTAGGCCAACAAGCACCCCCAGTCGTGCGCGATCAGCACTGGCCGAGTGTATGTGGGTGGCAGCTGATGCGCCGCAAACGCATCGGTGGTGGGTTCTGATGTCTCAGTTTCGCCGCCGCCGCTACGTCTCGCGCTCGCCTGCGCCTCCGCGGAGATGGGCGACCTCACATGTGGGCAGTAATTGCACGTTTCCATGGCTATGTCCACCGCGATTTCGAGCAGCGTCACGAGATCCTGGAAGCTGTGGCCCTTCCATGAGGTGCGGAAGGGCTCTAATGCGGCGCAACGACAGGGAAGGCCGAATGCCTGCAGCGGTGTTCTCGCGCATGCCGTGCCGCTGTTGCTGCTGCTGTCGGTTGGTTGCGGGGCAGTGCCGGCGGAGGTGAGGAATCGCATCGGCGGAAGTGCGTTCATCCACGTCGACCCAGTTGCCGCGCACGAGGTTGAGACCCCGCCGCCCCCGCGCCGCAGTTTCCCCAGCTGATTCAGCTCTGCCGCGTCGCCTCGCTTGCGCAGTTCGTTCAGAAACGGATGCTCGTCGTCGAATCCGGGCAAGGTCACTCCAACAATACGGTAGTCTGTGGCCAAAGTGGCCATGACGTTGTCGCGGAAGACGTCACAGGTATCTGGCCACCCGGCGATAAAGATCACGGTCGGTTTGCTCAGATTCCCGGATATGTTGATGTTCATTGCGGCTCGTTGAAGGCGAGAGGCGGGCAGAGGGAAAAGAAGAAATGGGCGTGAAAAGTTCTGCACCGAAACGTATCATCAACCAGCGCGCATAGAGAGAGAAGGGGGAGGGGGAAGGGCAAATGAAGACACCCGGGAAGGACAGAAAGGTGCTGTATGATGGTCTGGATGTACGTGTGTGTGTGTGTGAGGGAAAAGCAGGAGGTCGTCAACGCCGGTAAATGGAGTACACGTGAAACAGGGTGAGATATGCAGACGCATGCACGCACACACACAAATGCATACATGTATACCTTTACATACACACACACACCTCTTTAGCCTCTCTGGTGCACAGAAAATAAAAAGAAACGTGACTGAGGCAACCGTTGGACAAGAGGGCGTACGGCGCGCACCTACAGAGCCAAAACGCCCGAGATAAAGAATAGTAGACCAGAACGACGTTTTAGAGACGGGAGGTGGCGCTATGCCCGTGCTCTCCAACGCGCAGGGTTGCAGTACTGTGCTCACTGAATGCACAGCACATGCAAGTGCGGTGTGTGTGTGTGTGTGTGTGTGTGTGTGTGTGTGTGTGTGTGAAGGAGAGAGGGGAGCGCGAAAGGGTCGCAAAGAAGGTAATGGAGAGAAAGCACAAATTACACACAAAAAACGAAACATTTCTGCATGAGAGAAGTGCTCCTGCACCGCAGGCCGTCAACCGCGTTTGCCTTTCCGCTCCCTCCCTCAGCGTGAACAGAGGAGCTGTCGATGTGTGAGATAGCGATAGACATTGTGGTGTGTCCTTTTTACGCGCAGATGAGATCAAACATGGCGCCTGTGTCGCCCGTGTCCGAGACGAGTCTCTCTTCGTTTTTCTTTTTGCTGTATTTCTGGCGTTGTTAACAAGTTGGCACCGCATGGGCACCGTCAAGTTCGACGCGGTGCACCAACCGCAGCATGAAAATATTCAGATGCAATATCTGGAGAAGCTCCACCCAGGAAGCCTGTGCCGTGCGTTCGCTGCTGGCGATGGTAAGGTGGGGGAGCAAGAAAGGCCAAGACGACAGACAATGAGAGTAGTCGCGGTAAGGGGATGACAATGTAAGATATGGCGGTGCTAAACTTTTCTTGTTAAAAATCCTTTGGAATAGGTGTGCAGGTTGCTTGTGTTGTCCCCTAGTTGAAACAGAAGACGGAATGATCAGCGACGCACAACAGGGAACACTTCAGAGGCGATCCCCCCCCCCCACTCGCACCTTTGTCCAGATTTATGTGCTTCCTCTGTGGTTTCACATTCGCCGCCGCTAGGTGAGCTCTCTGCGCACACGCGCGAAGAAGAAAATCCCTGTAGACTCAAGCATCCAGAAAACAAAAATGTATACCTTTAAAGCAGCGTTTTCTCTCTTGTGCTCCAGGAGTACTCCGCTGCGCTAAAATTACGGGAAGTGATGGGTAGAGCGCTACTATGCGCCTCTTTTTGGAATGGGGAATGGGGTGGTGGGAGGGAAGGCGGAAATAGGAGCCTTCCGTATTTGTCCTGTGCTGAGTTCAGGAGTGTTGAAGTCAACGCCGAGGCCGTCCCCTCCGAGAAAAGATAAAGCAAGTTTGCGCGTGGTCGCTATCGATTCCACACAAGAACTTTCAGACGCACACACACACACACACATGCACGTTAGTATGGAGAAAAATAACGCTCAGACGCCACGAAATGCCCACTCGTGCTCTACAACGTGAAAAAACATTGTGCGCTCGCGCGCCTGCGCAGAGGGCATGCTCGACTTGACTCTCCGGCTTCACCGATCCACGTCAAAACCGCTGATATGGCTCTTCTTGTTGCTGATACTGGCCCATCATCTGCTGCGGCATCCGAGGCATCGCTGCCATCATGTACGAGCCGTCAGGTGCGATGTGGTAGGCAACCTCTACCGCCTGCCCCGGCGACGGTGAGGCAGCAGCGTATACGATCGGCTGCTGCTGCTGTGGCGGCAGCTGTGAAGTCATTTGAACACTCTGTGCGGGCTGCATCACCCCGTTCGCATCCGTCATGTACACCGGCTGGTTGTACACCATCGGGTACAAGGCCATCTGTCCATCCGGGGCGCGCATCAGCACCATCATCGTCTGCTGCATGCTCGGCGCAGCAAACTGCATCTGCTGCATTGTGTCCGCAACCGAAACGCTCTGTTGTGTCTTTTGCGTTGCAATCTGCTCACTCACCGACACCCGGCCATTTGGCGCGACTCGCATGCGAGGGAGCACCGAGCTCCGATCCTCTGCAGTGTCGGAGTTGGATCGCCCGATGCTTGACATCGACGACATCTGTGATCCGCTGTGGTTGAAGGTAGAAACGCTAAATGGCATGTGCGAGGAGGACGACTGCCGCGACTCCAACGGCGGCGAAGGCGGCGCAACGATCTGCGACACCTGGTAGTGCCCCAACGAGGAGCTGGCAGCGTTAAAGTCCATGTGCCGCGTAGCCGCCAACAATTCCATGCCGCTCTCCATCATCTCAGAGGGCAGCAGTTCGCCGCCATGCGACGCTATGTCCATGTGCACTGGCCGCGGGTGCGGGGGCAAGGAGCTCCCGGCAGCTGTCGTAGCCATTGCCGCGTTCGGGTGAGTGGAGAAGACATGAAAGCCAGGCGATCTGCGGCCGTGTAGAGCGCAGTTGCCGCTGGAGTTGGCGCTGTTGTGATTTGTAGAGGCGAAGGAGTCCGTTCGGCAGTCGCCGAAGCCACTTCTGCTCTTGGCCGTCCACTCGGAAACGGATTGGATCGCCTGGGAGACGCGCTGCGGGATGCTCGTGATTGACTCGTTCCCTGACGGTTGCACCAGCGCGAATGACTCGTGCGCAGCACCAGCCTCTTCAGTCCGCTGCGGCACCGTGCGAGACACGCTCGCATCGACTCCCAAGTGAGCTGCTGCAGATACGCCGCACTTCACCTCGGGCGCATTCGACAGCGAGCGCTTCGGTGTCGTTGTCGAGTGCTCCGGTGAGTCCGAGTGAAGAAAGGACGTAGGGTTGTGCCGGCAGTCCGCATTCGACACCGTCGAGCTGCTTCCGTCATCGTCATCACCATCGTCCACACCGGCTGCGTAGTTTATTTTCAGTCTGAGGAAGTTGAGTACACGGTCCAGATCGTAGCTGACGTCGGACTCTTCTCCATCATCGGCAGCTGCCGCGGCGGAGAATTTACTCTTGACGTTCTGCTTCGGCCCACTCACCGACACCGGGCCAGACCCATCCGTATCGGCAGCTGGTGTCGCCTGTGAAGCTGCGCTTGCCCATCGCAAGTCGCACCAGGCCTCCTGAAACGGTACCTCATGGGGCTGCGCGCCACTTGCCGGTGATGTCTGAGCAGCCCCTGCCGCGCTGTCAGTTTCAGCTGCCTGTGCTGAGCGCGGTAACGGCAATGGCAGCACCGCCGGTGCCGTCGCGACAGACTGTGACGACAACGCCCTGGGTGCTGGTGCCGAGGCCGGGATCTGGTGTGGTGCTGCTGCTGCGGCTTTCTTTGCAGTTGGCACACCTGCCTTGTCCAGCATGGGGAATGGGGCGGCTTTGTTGCTGCCGCGTTTTTCGCCACCCGCCGCGTCTCCAGCTGTTGCTTTGGCTGCGGCGGCCGGTGCCTTCACGGTTGCAGTGGCGGACGCCTCATCCGCCAACATGTGCTCGTGGTGCAGCTTCGGAAGTGGGAACAGAGCGGGCACGCTGGCGGCAGCCGGCTCCACCGCTTTTGCGTCCCCTGGGGATGGTGCAGTTGCAGGTTTGCTGCTCGTGCTGGTCTTGTCCGAGGCCACTTTCGCCCTGCCGTCGGCCTTCTTGCCTTCGCCACTGTCTCTGGCCGCCTTCCCCTTATCTTTCTTGGCCCCCACCTCGGCCCTCGCAGCAACCGAGGCAGCACCGGTCGACGCCGTCGATTCCGTTAAACGTGCTGCTTTGGCAGCAGATGATGCTGCTGTCCTAGCGTCCGCTACTGAGCTCTTCGACCGCACCGCCTCCTTACTCTCTGTCACAGCCGTCTGACGGCTGGTCACCTGGGGACTCATCGTGGTCTCTGCGGCCTTCTTTAGGCTCTCTGTACGGGAGCGCGGCAGTGGAAGAGCGGGCGCCGAGGACGCAGCAGTTGGTGTTTCGGTGTCTGCTGACTTCTTCTGCCCCCCTGAAGACTTGGATGTCCGCTGCTGCGGCGACGTCAGACCATCCTCCCGCTCCGGCTTTGTCGCCGGAAACGGCGAAGCCGAGACACCAGAGGTCGTGGATGCCGGTGTCTTGACGCGCTCTCGCTCGTGTCGTCGATCTTTTTCGCGCTCCCGCTCCTGCCGTTCGCGACGAGCCTCCAGCGGTGTTTCTGCAGCTGTCCAGCTGCGACTCGCGAGCGATGCGGCTTGCTCGTGGCGGAAGCTGGATAGGGTGGCGGAGCTCATATCGGAGCGGCACATTGTTGAGGTGAAAGATGTGGTGGTGCAGTTGGCAATCTCCTCAGGGGATGCGCTCCGCGACGCATCCTGGATGAGGTCGCTCTCGTCTCTCGGAGGCACGGGTGCCACTGCCTCCGTTTTCGTGCCGTTGGGACCACGGATCGGCTGAGGAGGCGTCTTCTCATTCTTCTCCCTCACAGCCTCGTCCACCGATGCCGGGTTCTCGGTCAACGACGCGGTGGACAGCTGTGACCGCTGCTCCTTCTGATTGTCCTCGCGCTTCGACATGCTTGCATTCGACGCCGAAGTTCGCGGCGTCGCTGGTATCTCCGTCTCTTTATCTAACGCCGCAGGCGCCCCCCCATCCTCGACAGGCGGCACACCTGTGGCGGCCGGAGGCGCTGGCCAGGCCAGTTGCTCGTCGAATCCTTGTGCAACAGACTCCACTTCTCTGACGGTCTCCTCTGCCTTTTTGATCACCTTTTCCATCTCCACCAGTGCCTCTGCTACAGTCTCCTCCGATCCGCCCTCCCCCGGTGCTGCACCACCATCACTGCCCTTGCCGCTGACGCAGGCGTCAATTGCAGCGGCCGCGGCCTGAGTTGGCGCCTGCCATGAGCGTTTCATGGTGCTTGCAGTCGATGACGACAAAGCCTTTGCACCGCCAACATGTGGCACGGCTCTGTTTTTCGCACATAACGAGGACGCCGGCGCACTACAGTGGGAGCAGCTTAATACGCCACGCCAGCAGCACTGACGCCCTGTCAAGGCTTGGGCAGCGCCACCGTTGTGATCGCCTTTCGCCGAAGCAGCGGCCGTGCTCGTCGGCAAAGGTGACATGGTGGAAGCTACCAATGCTGCAGCGGGTGTGCTTGTGGCCTCCGCTGAGGTCGATACCGCTGGTCCAGGGATCGAGAAGCGTACGCCCTCCACGAACACGGCGTGCATTGTGGTGGAAAACAGCAGCATCGAGCCGAAAACGACTACGTTGAAGTGCAGCAGTTGAATGCCCTCTTCGCTCAAACCTTTGGAGAGAAGCTGCCAGAAAGTGATGCACGCAAGGCGAAGCAGGCTGAGCACCCCTTCTTCCGTCTCCGGTTTGCCGCACCACACTGCGTACGCCGCCTTCACAAAGTTGGCGCGAGGGTTTGAGTCGTGCAGACTCCACGTCAATGAGCCCGTTGTCCCGCGCATCGTCCCAGCTTTCATGTAGAGGTAGACGCACATCATCGCCACCCAGAGCAGCACGTACGCGCTCCCGCCCGGCTGCTTGTACTCGCAGCGCGCAGCCATGAGAAACAACACTGCACCCGACTGCACGGCATTCGACAGGAACGCCAGCCCGCTCCACGGCACGATGTGGGCGAGCAGAAGCGCCACTACCACGTAGAAACTGACATAAATAACCGTTTCCTTGACCGCCTGCATCGGCGTCTCCCTCCACCCGCTGCCGACCAGCCACGGAACTGCAGTTAACAACGCCGCGGTGCCGAGCACCGAGATGCCCGCCGCTGTCTCCATCAAGACGAGCGACAACCAACACATCATCCCCAAGAAAAAGTAAAAGTCGACGAAGTAAAAGTACTCGCACCGCAGCCACACGCACCCGTGCACGAGCTTTGCAACGACCGGGTGATGTCCGCCGACGCGCAGCAGCCGCTGCGGCAGCGAAAAGACAGCATGAACAATCACCCGTCGCACGTTATCCAGCAAAAGCGTCTCGGCAAACAAGAGAGTGATGCAGAGGGAGGCGCAGTAGGCCGAGAGCACGCGGTGCAAGGGGCGCTGCAAAAATGCGACGGAGAGAACGGTGTCATCCACCTCCGACAACGGAATCCAATACATGAACCCCACCACCAGAGCCACCCCCAGCCCGGCCAACGACTTGACAGAGTACACCGGCAGCCACCCCACAACGTTTGCGAAGAAGGCTGCCACGGCTAGCCGCTGCATAGAGACCAGATCCATCGTCACCGCCAAAACGACAAACCAAACCGTCTGCTCCACCAAGAACGCAGACGGCGAGTGAAAGCTGGAGTACAGGTACGACCGCAACGACTCTTGCCGAATCATGTTGTTCACCTTGCGCCCCAACAAGTACCGCACCAGGTTCCCACCCGTGTACGGACAGCCCGCAATGCCCCCGGTACTGCCACCGCCCATCCCAGTCGAGCCCTGCGGCATACCGACTGACGCGCCGTTGGCACCAAATCCGCCACCGCAATTGGCCCCAAGTATCTGCCGCTTGGTGCCTTGGCCGCCTGCCCCGCTCAATCCCGCCACAGTGCCGCTGAAGCCGCCCTCCGTCGTTGTCCACTCAAAGGTGCTGGGTGACAGGAAGCCGGTGTAGAACAGACTCCAGCCTAGTTGTTCCTGAGTCACTTGAGAGAGGTGGGACACGCAAAAGAGAATCTCACCCATCACTGGCGACGCCCCACTCATCAGGTTGCTCAGGCGGCGGGAGTATGCGGCAAACACCATGAGGGTCGAGATCGAGATGAAGTGTCCCACAAGCATTAAAAACCCCTGCCGGTGTGTGAACTCTTCCTCGACGAGCGCCGGCACGGCAGTGATGTTCTGTGGAATAATGAACCGATCCTCGATCGCGTAGCAGATGTCCATTAGGGCGTACTCCACTGGTCTCCACCAACGCTCCAGCACCGTCGCATGCTTCGCCGCATCGTTGCCGCCACTTCGATCCGCGCTCGACAGCTTTTGTGCATCTGCGTTGGCTAACTCTGCTGCCGGAACGACTGTCGCGCTGGTGCTGCTCATGACGCCGCCACCCATTCCCTGCCCGCTGGAATGCCGGTGCGCGCGCCTCATGATCGTCTCACCCCGCGTACTTCGACCTACAATTGTCAACAAAAACGAAGAACACGGTGACACCACCTGCAGCAAAGAAAACACGCGCACAGTCACACACACACAAAGCCCTACGCAAACCAACACCAACGCGCGTCTGCGCTGTGAAAACCTGCTCTCTAACTTGACAATACTTTCTGCGTGTGTCTTTCACGTGCAGTGGGCTTTCCAGTGTACACAAGGTTGCTTCGTCACGTATTTTACTCTGTCTTTAACTAGTCACCTCACCGCCAGCGTTATGCCACCCACGCACACTGCCACGATCCCGAGATGCGCAATCTGTGAGATAACGTTAGGGTGCCTGGCGGGCACGGAAGACGAGAAACCAAGTGTGACGTGATGAAGCTGTCGAAGTCCTAAAGAGCCGCCAGCTAACACGTTCGAATTCGAGCTGACCACGTCTACGTTAGAAGGGCTTCTCGGAGGTGCGCAGACCACAGGAACTAAACAGAAGACACAGTACCGAACCACAACACAATTGATGGCAAACGTGAGTTGGGAGGGAGCACGCAACAGCAACAAGAAAACCGAAGAGAGAGGGATCGAGCACAGCGCGACGACACCGCAAAAGGGACGGGAAAAGGGTGGTCGCAACAAGCAGAGACAAAGCCTAAACGGGCGAGGAATAAAATATACGAGCCCTCCCACGGGCAACAACAACGGAGAGGAAGAAGGAAGTAATGCAAAACACGCACACAAAAAAGCGCAGAGAGAACCCACACATGAGGGCCCAAAGAGACGGAAAAAAGGGGTGGGGAACGAAGCCAGCCAACATATAGTTTTCGTGCGCCAACGCCACTCCACACGACTGAGGAGGTTCCGTTTCAAATCCACAAGAACAAACAAAAGTAAAAAACAAAAAAAAGAGGCACAGAAGGGGTTAAAACAAAACAGAAAAATAACAGCACGGGGGCTCCCACAAAAAGGCACACGAGGAGACCGGAAGAAGGGGGAGGGGGAGGAGAGTGTCGGGGGAGGCGGGGGGGGGGGGGGGGGGGGGGGGGGGGGGGGGGGGGGGGGGGGGGGGGGTGGAAGAAGGCGGGAAGAAGGTGGGAATAGCGACACAGAGAAGGAGGAGCGGCAAAAAAAAAGACAATCAAACGAAACAAACGAAACAAACAAACAAAAAGAAAAGTGCTGAGTGAGAGGCGGGCGCCACGCCAAGGAAAGCACAGAAAACAGAGAAGAAAAAAAAAACAGAAAGAAAGGCAGAAACAAAGAAGTAAAAGTGTCCTCAATGAAAGCGCTGCAAACACACACGCAGAGAGAAGAACGCCACAGACGCGATCAGAGGATACGTGAAGGGTACAGACACAGACACACACACACACACACAGAACTGAAGAGAAAAAAACACGCGTGATCTGCAACTCCGTCACGGAAAAAAAAGGCAAAACAGCTCAAAGAGCGGAGGCCACGTGACTGAGGAGGTCAGGAGTGAAGGGAGAGGGCAAGGCGGACAGCAGCTGCATGGTTTGTGAGCAAGCTCTAGGAGAACGTATTGCTACCACAGCACGTACTCATGTAAACACAAACACAACTGCACACCCGTAAACAGACGCTTTCGGATTTCAGATGTGTTATTTTTTTTTTGGTGGGGGGTTACTTATGGTCGATGCGGCCTTGTGCCTTCGTCTGTTGGCTCGGATCCTTCGGTGCCCTGCGTCGACGTGACGCACCTCTGCTTGGTTCCTTTTTTTTTGCTGTGTGCGCGCGTTCGTGTCGGTGTATACTCTGCTACAGGAGCACACACACATACACTCACTCACTCAAGGGAAGAGGAAAAAGAGAAAAACGCACCGCCAACTCCGCCCCCTTCTTGAGCCGTACGTCGTTGTCTCGCAAATGTAAATATATACGTCGCCAATGCAGCGCCCAATAACACAGACGAAAACACACAGACTCCCGCGAGTCGAAACAGGGAGGAAGTAAAGATGTATGAGTACTTCCGTTCCTTCGCCAGTGCAAGAGAGAAGAGGGGCGAGAAACAAGAGGAGGAGAACACTATAGAGAAGAGAATAGGCCTTGTCAGCAGCAGCATAGGAATAGCCGGCCAATCACATCAGCAAGGTGTGCGCGATCGTGCCGCCTGCACCCCCCGCCCTATGACTCAAGGTGGCAGAAAAGTACTGTGCAATGGTTTGCGTTCTGTACTCACGTGAGTCCTAGTCGACCCTTCCTTCCGACCTCCCCCGTTTCACCGAGTGAAGATGTAAGAAAAGGGGGGAGGGGCTAGATAACTGGGTCCTGACTCTAATGCACTCAGGGGAGTAGGAAGAGACCCTGAAGGGAGCTGAGAAGTCGAGCGTGAAGGCAGGAATCCGCAATGGAAAGGAAAGGAAAAAAAAACATCACAGGATGCATCAATGCACGCACTTCGGTGGTTGAGCCTGATATCGTCGTTCTTTTTCTCCGTTCGCTCTGACCGTCGATGAAAACGTGGCAAAGAGAAAGCGTTGAAGAACACCATTGATGAGAAATGAGACGGAAGCTCTTTGGGAGGACAACCAAGGCTCAGTGACTGGCTGTGGAAGACGAAGAGGGAGAGGAGGCGTGAAAGCAGAGGAGGTCGCAGGGGGGGGGGGGGCAGACGCCGATCGACGGACGTAAGCGTCCACGCTCCAAGGAGACCGGTCACCTCGTTATGTATATCTATACAGTGAGAGAGTTCAGTGGGAGGGTTTCACTGCAGACAGAGCCTCAGCGTAAACACGCACGTTAACGAGTTGAGCGCACGCGAACGCACACAGGTCCGTACGTGAATCGCGGCTGTGAGTGCACGCTTTGCTGTGTGGATGCAGTGAGACGCGCTACACCACCTCTTGCACAAGCACCACAACTCTGTCGATCGCGCGTCCCCTCGAGTACGTTCGGATCTGCGATCTCGTCTATTTCCCTTCTTGGGCACACCCTCGATCAGGGAGGACTACAAACGGAACGCCGCGTGTGCGGGAGCGCGTGTGTGTCGGTGTAGAAGAGAAAATGGAAGGTGGGAACGAGATTTCCCGCACGCACACACAAACAATGGCGTCCAGATGGAAACAAAAAAAGACGAACTGCGCTCTGAAGGACGTGAAATATGGCGTGCGCACCAACATATGTCCGTATACGCGCGAGTTTGGGTGCCGATGTGTATGCGCGTGCGAACAAGCAGGCAGTCGTCGTCGTTGCAGGAGAGGGGAGAGGGAGGTGCAGCCAAGGAATGAGAAGAAAATGACGTGTGCGCGTGCACATGCTGGGCTGTCGATGGATGTGTAAAAGGGGTGTGGGGGAAGGGGTCGAAGATACGACAGAGAGCGCGCAAGCGGTTCTTTTTCATGAATCGTTCGGGCAGTAGTTCGAGACCGATTCACAGAGCAGCAAATGCGCGTGCCCCTCGTTTACGGGACGCCATGTGTGAACGGGACAGAAAAAAAATCTCTTCGAAGAGCGGTTTCACCAGCTAACCGGACGCGAGTCGTTGTCTCTTTCTTTTTGGTCGCGAAACGCCCACTTTTCGCGCTATCCAAAATAGCGCAAGAGCAGTACAAGAGCGGGAGAAAGCACACAGACAGAACGTGAGAAGAAAATAATTACGCAATACAGCACGAAAGGAACTCTTTTGGGAAACATGCTCAGCTCCTCCTCCAGTGCAGAAGGAATGTAGACGCTCTTGCCAAAACAGACATCCAGGCGCTCACGTCCGCTCTTGCTAATCTGCCAGACAAATCCACCATCGCGACACCGCGAGCGTTCGCCGTGCTCAAGAAAAAAAAACAGCTGTATTACTTCTTGAGCTTACCAATGCAGTACTCCTCCAGAATGGGCCGCACCCGTTCAGAATTGTGGTGCTCGTGAAACATCACCGACCCGTCCTTGCCGGCCGACTCCAAGATAATCAGCCCGCCGGGGTGCAGCGTCGTAACAAACTCGGCATCCAAGTGATAGACATGCCCGTCCACGATGACCCAGTAGTCCTGCGAAGTGCAATGCATTGCTACTTCCTCACGTGTGTACTCCTTCATGGCTACGCGCTAATGGGAAGAACAAGCTTTTAGGCGGGGTTGCCGGCTACATATATATATATATATATATATATATACGTAAATGTCTAGAGAACAGATGTAAAAGGGACGTTACTCTTAGCCTTCGCTTGATGCAATGCAACGCGTAGAACAACAGAACAACAGCGGGTCAGCGCCCGAGACGTGGGAGAGCAGAGAAAGGTCGGCGAGTAAAAGATAACCGAGATGTAGGGACCGGCTACCCGACGTCAGAGGGAGGAGCACCTTGCAAGAAGTCTGATTGCGGCCAAGAAGAGAGTCGAAAGTCGAAGGAGATGGGAAATGAAAGGGAAGGATGGAGATGCCGAGTGCCGCATCACACAGGTGAGAGTGTGTGTCGACTAGGGAGCAGCGACGCAGCTGAGCCGCTCCCGTGAAAGGCAAGCGTCAGAGAGGTCGACTGTGCTAAGAGAAAATGCCTTAGCGTTCCCCTTTGCTTTGTGGCGCCTACATGTCGATGTCTGACTAGACGCATTCGGCGAACATGCACGCACGTGCTCCTGTGCTGCAGTATTGCTTTTATGTCGAGTAACGTTTTCCCTTTCCCTTTTTTGCTTGGAGGGGGAGAGGGGGGAGCACCTGGATGTGCTCACGCAGCCCTAACAGGCACAAGAAGTCTCCTCAATTTTAGCGGTCCAGAGGCGCCCCGTGCCTAGATGGCATAAGACGACTCCTGCCCCTGCGACACCACAATGAAGCAAACAATGAAAAGAATCAAAGCCACCGCGAGTCATCGAGCACCTTCACGTTTCCTTCTTCCATTCCTGCGTGTATCTCTGTGCTCTGCGTCTTACTGCGGCGCACCAGCCTTTTCAATCTCCTCAATAGTACGGAGAAGGTGCTTGATGCGGTACTCGCCCTTCATCACCTGCTCCCGCAGGCGGGCGTTCTCCTCCCTGAGCTCGTCACGCTGAGCGCGTATCGTCTCGCATTCATCGCGGTCCTCGCACATGAGTTTCAGCAGCTCACGCAGACGGACCTCCACTTTGGCGCCGCTTGCAGCGGTGCCGGCGCCGTCTTCCAGCTTCATCCTCAGCGCCTGAAGCTGCTTCTCAGCGCTTGTTGCACGCTTCTCCAGCTCCGCCACCTGCGCCTCAATGTGCTGCTCCGCGGACATGTGTAGGTGGGTGCCAATGATGTTTGCTGACAGACTGACAAGGCGACTGGGCCTTAGCATGGGAGGAGGAAAGGCTTCTTCGTTAGAAGCCAAAGTAAAAAAAACGAGCGAATCGACTTTTCCCTTTCGCGCGAAGTATGTTTGAGACGCGCTACTGCACCGTTATTACGAGAGGCGAGTAGAGAAGGATGGCGTGCGAGGGACACTATGCTAGGCTCTCTGTGTATGTGCCTGTGTGCGTGCGTGCGTGGAAAAAGAGCAAACAGAAGAGGGAGTTGAGCAGGAGGCGACGAATGAAACCGCCGTGCCGGACGACGAGCGGTTATGGAGGAGAAGCAACACACATACTCATGTTCATCTTTCTGTTCTTCTTCTGGGGGAGGGGCGGTATGCTGACGAAACCGCTTTGCCACAAACAAAAAGGCGACGAATGGTGATCGATGCCTTTTTTCATCTCGCACCGCGTGGTTCGCTGCACAGCCGTCACGGGTGCAAAAAAAGGGGGGAACCGTACGCTATACCGGGTGCGGCGCCAAGGGCATCTCCCTCCCCCTCCCCCACGAGATACACACAAAAAGAAGAAACAAGGGTTTCACCGATCGCAGGTGCACAGAGGCTCATAGCAAAGACACTTCTTTGGCAGCAAACGGTGACGGAGAGATCGAAAACGCGCACCCAGTGCGATGCAGAAGACAACAACAGGCAAAACGCGGCAAAGAGCACGGAGGATGCTCGAATGGAAAATGGGGAACAAAAAACAGCCGACATCGGAACTGCTACCAAACAAAAAACAGAAGACACACGTGAGGGTCTCGCCACGGGGGTACGAGGAAGTGGAGGGCACTAGCGATAGCAGAGGTCGTCGTTCGCGAGGCACTGTCGAACACAGGTGAGCTGAAAACCCCCGCCACATATGCGCACAAGCGAAAGAACTCCGAGAAAGGCACGCTCGCGGGCGGGACACAGGCCCCCCGAAAAATCGAACCACTCCGAGAAGGTGACGGGGAAATCGCAAGAAGAAAAAAATAGCGGGCTCCTTTGCTATCGTCCACTGACCAAGGCAGCAAAGAAGAGAATCACACGAAAGGCACGAAGCCGCAGAGGACAGAGACACGGCACGGCCGCCTCACGCCTCCACATTTGCTCACAGATATACGCCTCCTTTTCATGCTCTCTCTCTCTATACCCGCCACCGCCAAATAACAAAATCGAAAAAAAAAAGGTCTCCCAATGCGTGACAGACAAGCACTTGCCTACTTCCCCTCGAGTAGGAGTTGCCGAGCTTCTTCGACAATCATCTGCAGCTCTGCCAACGTGAGCTGTTCAAAGGTCTTATTCTGCGCCACCAGGAGCTGCCGCACACGGGCGCGCGAGGACATATTGGAATCACAGTGGGGCGGTGATACTGCTGGTGCCACGGCGGTGTGGAAGACATCAGCAGAAAAGCTTGTATCTTGCACTACATCGGCCCTTCCGCTGCCGGAGGTGGACGCCGCGACGGTGCCCCGCGGTGGGGACAGGTGTGCAGCCGCACCTGTGCCAGTGATAGAAGCCGGCTTAGTACCGTGGCTGTCACATTGACGTGTGGATCCATCTCCATCTGAGGTATCGGCTTTTCCACCGAGGCCGATCTCACTGGCGAGCGGGGCCAAGTTCCGGTTCGCCCAGCCAAACAGCACATCCAGGACGGTTGGCGCCTCCTCCTCCATCCGTTTTCCCCCCGAGACTGCTGCTGCTTCGCTGCCTGGTTGACTGATGTTTGTCACCCTGGCCTGCTGGCGACCAGTAGAGGACGCCTGTCGCACAGAGGGCAGCAGATCGTTCTCCGTCATGTGTGGCGGTGGCTGCTGTTGCTGCATTATCCCCAAAAGTGACGGGGGCGCCTTGGTGAGTGCGCGGATGCTTGCTGACCCCACATTGTGCGACGTCGCTTCAGCGCTACCAGACGTGGAAGCTGTGGCACAGGCCGGATCCATCTGCCCGTCCTCACCGTAATTCTCCCAGAATAGCAAGGACGACTGCAGTGTCGCAAGGCAGTACGACTCCTCCGTAGACATGAGGGAGGGACAGCGGAACTTTTCAATGTAGAGCACGTTCTGTACAAAGCTCAGCGGTCGAGCGCGGAGCACAAGCAAGAGAAAGCAAGGCAAAAACTCGTCGGCACCGAACGCCAGCGGAACACCACCGGCGCTCCCGGAGGCGGTGGTTTTGGCAGCCTTCTCTGCTCGCTTGGCTTCGCGGCGCTGCCGAAGAATGTCACCGACCGCGAGGCTCAACAGCTCGCATGACCGCATTCCACACCGCAGCTTCTCTCGCGGGGACTTGAAGAAGTCCATGCCATCCAGCTCAAACATCGCCTGGCCCCACACGTGGTGCCGCTCCACCTCTGGCAGCGCATCCAAATCCGCTGGCGCCATGTTCTCCAGTCGTAGGAGCTTCTGCTGCATTCGCTCGTTTTTGCGCCGCTCGTCCTCAGAAACGTTGAAGAGTTGGTGGTAGAGGCGTGACGTGACGTACCGTTCGACGCCCTCCTGCATTATCGTCATCCGCTCCTTGTCCACGGAGAGACGCGGGGTCCTGCGCAAGAGCGCGTGGCACCTCTCCACGAACTTATTGTACACGGCACTACTCCGAATCGGCTGCTGCAAGTGCTGATTGTTCGACACGTACTCGCTCATCACCCTCGCCAGCGAACCTGCGCACCGCAGCGACATGAGCCGCTCAAACTCGCTGTAGAAGATCTCGTTGTCGGCGGCCACGACACGGCGGTAGTCCTTGATGCACTCGCGGCTGTACTCGTGGCAGAGAACATTGGCGTGCATGCTAGTCGTAGCGACAGCAGCAGCCTTTGTGCCTGCCGCTCTAGACGCGTTTGAAGGGCAGCCAACATCAGCCACAGCAACGTCTTGGTGTCCCTGCGCAGAGGGGAGTGAGTGAGACAAACACGGTGCCGCAATCACCTCATCTTCGGCGTTGGCAGCGCCGCCACTGTTCAACGTTTTCCTCGCCGAGAGAGTCGATTCGCTGCGCTGACGCTGCCGCTCGCTAATGTGCGTGTACTTGACCACGTAGGCCTCCAGGTCAGGATCCACCGGCGGCTCATCTTCGAAGTCTTCAATCACGACCGTTTCGGTAACTGACCCTTCGCAAGAGTTGGTATCTGTTGCGTCTGTTGCGTTCGCCGCCGCCACGCAGGCTGCTGAGGACGCCGATAGAGCGTACTGTTCCGATGATTGCTTCATGTCCGCTGTCAAGTGTCCAGCGTCCTGGTCCCCCATCAAAAATGGTATGTCTACCAGGGTGGTCGTGAGCCTTGGCGCGCTCATCTTCGTCTCGATTTCGGAAACTGGGGATACTGTGAGCTTGTGCAGCGTCTCCCTGACGAGGCGCACTTCATCCGAGTCCATCAAAGGCTTGTCGATTATGAAGATTTGTAGAGACAAGGGATGGCATGGAAGATCGCCAGCGGCTGCAGCGGTACCGTCAGCACTCGCACCGCGACCTCTTGGTCGGAGCGCATCGGCATCAGCGAGGACCGCGACTTGGCCAAAGTGGCCGAATCGTTTCACATGGTCCAGATCTTCGGCGAAGGAGCCGCGCTGGCCGCTAAGGTTGGTGAACTCGGAGTTTCCAAAGCCGTCGAAGTGCAGGAGGTGATACTCGAGAAACCGGGCGAGGGCAGCCCTGAAAGCGTCGGCGTTCTCTGGCGGAAACGTCACGCCGCCGGTCCGCCCCCCATCATTTGTGGCGTCAGTACCCTGTTGGGGAGATCCACCCCTCTCTGCCGCGTCGTCTTCCTCGCCAAAGAGCGCCGAGAGCGGTGGTGCGGCTTTGGCGCTCAACTCGGTGGATGCACGCTGTGCAGTGGCTAGAAAGTACGGGGCAATGTGCAGCACCTCGAGTGAGACCTGTCGCGGCACCAAAAAAGCCTCACAACGCCCCTTCAGTTCCAGAGAGGAAAGGAGGCCTCCGGGTAGAATACTCTGCAGCAAGACGTTGTGACGCAGCTCATAGCGCTTCACTGCATCCCGTGTGTCAAGTGAAGACATTGACTTCCCCAACAGTCGCGAAGAGCACAGCAAAGGGCTACAACGAAAAAAAAAACGGTTCCTCCCGGGCAGTACAGGCGCTGAGGAGCACTGTGCGAAGGAGCGACAGCACACATCAAAACTGGCTTTCAATGACTTTGTCGTGCAGAGCTCTTCACCAATGGCGCACCTGTCCCACTGAAAAGGCACTGCGATATTGCTTTTAAGGTGCGAGAGCAGTCAGACAGGCACAGAGAACAGAGGCCAAGAGATATCTCTTCTGTCAAACGCACACACACACACACACACACCTCGAGAACTGAACGAAAAAAAAGAAGCCAGTGAAGCAGAAGCAAAGGCCGGTGAAAGGGGCGGGCAGCGAGAGAAAGAGAGAGAAGTGCAGCAGCAGCCGAGGTGCGAAGCACATCTCATACACCTCAACGTTAACGGGCACCGTTTTGTGTTTGTTTTTATCGCATTCGAAAGAGATGGCGAAGCGTTTTTTCGGAGAAGGCGGGAGACAAAACAGAAGAGGTAGAGAGACACCGGAAAACATGAAAAGAGCAGTGATCGTCATCGATGGACGGGGCCTGCGCACGTCAGCGGGGCAAGTGCACGCAGAACTCTTGCAGCGTACACGCAAAGGCGCGGCAGCTCCGTGTCACGTGCTCGAGACCCTTGGAGAGCTGCCTTCCTTCAATGACGCGCCCCGGAGTCACCAGAGAGCATTCCTAGTACAAGGAAAGCCCTTCTTGGTGAGCAGCACGGCGCTGCCCCTCCCCTCTCCCTAAAGGAAAAGTCGATGGTTGTGCACCCGACAGAGGCACTTGAACGAGTTGGCGTCGACCGTCTCCTTTCCTGTCAATGGGCAGTTTGCTTATCAAGCCAACCGTGAACGAAGAGAGAGTATGCGCTTATTCGCTTCTTAAACACCCTCCACAAGAGAGAAGTGCACATCATTACCAGTTAGACGCGAGTCACGCATGAGCACACACACACACACACATGTACGCACAGGCGCAGAGACGGAGAGACACCAGTGTAGACCTGCACCTTGATGAAACAAGTTTCCGAAAGCGGTGTCAAAGAAGCGTTCGCTAAGCGGTCACCGCAACGACCTTCTTCGGCCCTCCGTCCCATGCCTCCCAAGACTAGGGGCATCGGCAAAACGCCGTCCAACGTGTTCCCATCGCCCTGCGAGGACGCTGACGGGCGGCGATACTTTCGCTACTTCTCACTTCTCTTTGATGCACTCTTGCTGACCTTCTTCGCTACGCCGCCTGTCCAGTGCGCTGTCAAGTCTATCTTGAACTTGGCAGACTGAACCCCAAAGAGTTTCAGAAGCTGCGCGGCCTCCGCGCTGAGCGTATCACCCGGTTCGCACACGGTGGTGTCTTGCAGCAGCACAATGACCCCGCGATCCAGCTTAATGGGAAGACCAAGCTTGGCGAGGTGGTCGAACATGCTGTGCGGGAACTGCGGCAGCGGACCCCCCTTGAGCACGAGCGACTCCGTAGCCGTCTGCCCGGTGCGGGCGTACACTGGGGCTCCAACCGTTGCAAAGTACTCCTTTACCTCCTTCTTGCCGAGGTTCGTGAAGAGCAGCCCACACAGTCCCGTGAGAAACGGTGACAGCTTGTGCAAGTTCTGCTTCTGCGCGCTCTCCTCATCCCGTCCGATGGCGATCATCATGACCTTGTTGTTGCCCAGGAAGATGCGGCTGTCTCCGGCGCGCTCCTCGCGAATCTGCTGCAGGATGTTGGTGCGGATGTTGTGGAGCTGAAAGGTGTAGACATCACTGTAGTCCTCCAACGCTTCGCGGATCCGCTCGATGAGCTTGTCCTTGTCCTCGCGCGTCTTCGCCTGCGTCTTAGTGAGCGGAACAATCTTGGCGCGCTTCGATTTTGGCATCTTCGTGTGTGCTTTCTTTGGAACGGAGTGGAGGGAGGGTTGAGGTGGGGTGGAAAAAAGCGTTGAGCTACTCCTGCTCGTGTCGGTAGTTGTCTCGATGCAGAGGTAGTGGTGCGTGAGCAAACAGTAGAGGCCCCTCCGTCTGTCTGTATGGATGTGCCGCTTTGCGATGAGCCACTCACTCAGATTTGGCAGGGAGCATCGAAGCGATGGCGGAGCGGCAAAAAAAAGGAGACGATGAACCGGTGAGGTGAAGTCGGAACGGGCGAAAACGAAAGGAATTGCACTCGAAAGAGGGACAGATCGACACCGGCACAAGCCCATGAGGAGGAGGTGAACACCCATGGGGCGCTTGCACAGAGTGTCCGAGTGCAATGTCAGAGGGTAAGGCACCTGCGGGCCCTTTCGGTTGTGCGGCCATCCACTCTTACCCCAAGCAAAAAAGCATCCGTGTAGACAATGAAGAGAAACCCACTCCATACCAAGCTACCCTGTTTTACATCACCGCCACGCCAAGCGGTGCACAGGAAACGAGCCTAACGTCGTCCAGGTGCCCCATTTCACGGATGTGTTTCTCCTTCCCCCAGTAGAGACGCGACAACGTTGGTTCTTTGTTGTCGCCCCACGATGAACGTCTGTAACGTGTCAAGCAATGATGGCATAAAGAGCCACGTGGATAGAAACAGATAAAAAAAAGGCAGCGACAAGAAAAGGGGTGCGCCGGAGGTGGTACTGGCCGCAGACGAGCATGAAGACGAAGGGGGGGCAGACGAAATATATACATATATATATATATATATATATATATTTCATCCTATATATAGATCCATCTATACCGGAGACGAAATCAAAAAAGAGAACATCGTAGAAGAGCAAGAACTGAGAGGGAGCGCCATGGCTTGTATCGATAGCTGCATCGTTGTGAACTCGCGTGAAGCAGGTAGCAAGAGGAAACGAGCTGCAATACACGAGAGAATCTCAAAGAGTCGGGAGAGGGTTACCGAAAAAAAGGGCGGGGTGCCCTTCGCATTCGTATTCCAGTCTCTGCAGTCCATCTTTTCCCCTTCGCGTCGGTGCACTGCTCGGCGTGTCCTTTCATCATCCTCAAACCCCCTTCCCTTTTTTTCTTCTCCGTTCCATTACGCTTTCGTGCGACGCGGAGGCAAGGAGGGGAGGAGGGGGGGGAGGAGGAGCGTGGGAAACCATACACGGGAACAGAAGGAGGAACATGGTGCGAGCAGGGGGCGTCCCGCATACGCACTTCCCGTCTTCGAATGAGAAAGAAAAAAAACAAAGGGCGGTTCCCTCTTCGACACGTCAAGGGCACAAAAAAAAAGCATGAAGGAAGACAAGCCAAACGAGCACACACACAACAGAAGAAAAGGCGAGTGCAACAACAACAGAGAAGGGGGGGGGGAGGCGGGCCCCGGTACCGTTTGCCGTGACCACGCATCAGTTGTACCGGCCAAAGACACGAATTCCAAAGCAATAGATGTAGTCCGTCGTCGAGAAATCAACGTCGCGCGGCCAGTGATGACCGCCGCCCTTCACGCGGACAAGTTCCACTTGACTTATACCGTCCTGCAGATGTGGGAGGCCGTCGCGCTGCACCGGCACCTGACACCTCTCCTTGGGAACAGAGCCAAAGGGTAGATGGTGTAGTCGACAGTGGTTCACAGCAACCTGCCTCGGCACGTCCTCCTGTGACAGTTTTTCCTTCAGATGCAGGTGCGGACGCAGATGGAAATCCGTGCTTTCGTGGTGGTTCCGGATACTGTCTTTTCGATGGTAGACCTCCTTATCATCGTGCTTCTCGTGCGCCTTCGCGTTCTTGGCCTTCGTGCGATCCCGCTTCTGACAACGTTGATCGCGAGACCGCCGCTCATGCCTGAGTCGGGTCACGTGCCTCCTGCTCTCCCTCCTGACGCTGAGATCCTCAGCCTCCATGCGTGAGATACAGCGTTCTCCGTCAGCCACGGCTGCATCCTCTACCGTAGACGGTGCATCCCCTGTCTTATTCGCCACCGCATCCACGCCCCAATAGGGATTATCCTCAAAACCGGTCTGCTGCTCCTCGGGCTCCTCATCGAACGTCGGAAGTGACCCCGCAGGCTTCCGCACGCTGCAATTGGCGTAAATGGTGTTCACGTAGGTATCGGTAGAGATGGTGGTGTTCGTCTCGTTCGTACACCCGTTTCGCTCTCTCCACCCCTCGAGGTTCTTCACCATTGATGGAAATCCAAGGAGCTTGTTACCGTCCCACGGCACCAAGAGATCCGCGGTACCGTGCACCATCAGCACGCTTGTGCGCACGGTCGATGAGGCTTTCTCGACGGCAGCAGTGCAGGCGGCAAGCGCGGCATCATTTCCAGGGCGAATTTCAACAACACCGCTGACGGAGGCGACAGCGCGGAATATTTCGGGCGCGTCGCACGCCAGCACCTCCGCAAGCATGGCACCGTTGCTGAATCCGGCGGCCATCACGCGGGTTTTATCAATGCAAACGCTCTGCGACAGTTCCGTCACCACCTGCTTTGCGAGCGCCACGTCATTGGGTTTTTCTTCAAGGAAACCGCAGCACATGCCCGCGTTCCACCCTGTGCCGAGGTAGCCCAGAGACCCACAGACACTCACAAGCACGAAACCGTCGAGCTCTGCATACGGCACAAAGCCGGTGCCGTCCAGGAAGTGCTTGCAGTTATCATTCAGACCATGAAAGAGCAGCAGCAGGGCAACCGGCTTCGGGGCCGCGCCGCCCACCGCCGTGGGGTAGCTTTTCGGCACGTAGACCACAGCCTCGCGCTCTGTGTTCTCCAGGGTCTTGAACGTAACCACTGTCTGTTTCCCCTTTGGCAGCCCAGGCACATCCCGTGCACAACCGTCGGCCTCCTTAGAGATGAGGCTTGAGAGGTAGATCTTCTCACCGTTGTCGTTCAACTCGCGGATGAGCTCGTGGATGTCAAAGTTGTCGCTGAGGGATGTGACCACGGAAATCGGGTCCTCCCTTGCCGCGCGCATCGCGTGAAAGTTCGTCCAGAGGTAGAGCGGCGCAATGAGGAGCAGGACGCCAGCCACCGTGACGCATCTCAACCATTCTGCGCGCGACCGAGTGACTTTCCGAGGCGGTGCGTCGAGCATACCCTCTTTTAACGGTGTTTTCTCAGAGGACGCCACGGAGGCATCCTCGAAGACAATCTCCCCGTCCGACATGGGGTAAAAGCAGAACGGGGGAGCTGACAGTTGAAAAGACGAAAGGGTAAACGAAAATTGGTAACGCCGCCGTGAGCTGAGAGACAGGTGAACGTCACGCACGTGTTTGAGACATCTGGTGAATAGGACGTCTGGCTCATGCGGATGTGTGGCGCATGCCCCCCACCCCCCAAAAAAAAACAAAAAGGAGAGAGGGATGTGATTGTGAAAGAAGCGTTTCGCACCATGGCAGCGCACATGACGCAGGCAGAAGAGAGAGAGAGCGCGCATACAAGAGAGAGCGCGCTAGAGAGAGATGTGAACGCCAGTGTACGCTGATGGCGCCTGCAGCTGCAGCGTAGTACACGGCAGATAACGGAAGCGAAGAAGGCGAGGCGTTACGGAGGCGCCTTTGTGGTTGAAGCATCACTTCAGCAGCCTGCACCCCGATTTACTGCATCTAGGTGGTGGACAGAGAGCGCGCACACCACTGCAGCCAGCTGTCTCCGGGTCGACTAACGTGCCCTTCGGCCTTCGAGCAGTAGAAAGCCGTGAAAGCACATACACACCGACATGCACAAGCAACATGAAGCGAATCAGAGAAGCAGGCGTGCACACACGCAGAGACTTGGACAACGAAATAAGAATGGTGCAGAAACAGGAACGTCGCGCACAGAGGTCGAGGCTTTGTTCCCGGTAGGGCGACAACAAAAAAGATCGCAGCGCCATCGATGGCGGTCCCGTAGAGTTGGCTAGAGGAGATGGCAGAAGACGAGAGCACATGACAGGAGGAGTGAGAGCGGGAGGCCTACAATCGCGTAGAGGGTGCCGTGCGGCACATACAACATGCCCGGCGCGGGTACGCGGACTTCCTTCTCCTCTTTTTTTTGTTTGCTTCAGCGGTTCCCTTTCGATTTGCTGCTTCTTTTCTTTTTGGATCCTTTCGTCCAATGCCTGTCCGTCGTTTGGGTCGTTGTGTAGCCGTGCTGCACTTCAGGGTAGGGGAACGGCGACAACTGGCACCATCGCCACCATCATGGTGGCTCGCAATCGAAAACAGGGACAGCGAGTGAGCAGTGTTGCCGACATCGTCGTATTCACGACTTCTTTCTGGGCCACCAGCACATCTCCTAATGACAGATAGACCAGCAATGTCGAGCTACGAGTACAGCGTGTGGAAACGGAGGGTCGAACAACGGCTAAGAGGAGGGAAGAGGGGGGGGGGGACGGGCGGCGGAGACAGGGCGAGGCGCCTGGTCGAACACGTCAGAATAGCACAGTGGCAAGACGGCTGTGTGATGGTAAGCATGAATAGAGAGAAAGAAGGCACACGAGCACGAGGCCATGCCTGCAAGACTAACACGCGTGCCGAGAAGAAACGAAGGGATAGAAGCGGAAAAAAGAGGGAGAGAAGAGAATGAAAGCAGGGAACGTTGCCAAAAGCGTGTTGAAAACCGCGCGCGCACCATGCTGTCGTTTGGATACCCCGAGACATCGAGTCCAAGGTGACTCATGAACCATCCATCAGGGACGTATAAGGGAAAGAACGGTGGAGAAGCCGATTAGCAGCAGAGATGATCATTACAGAGAAACGGATGCCCGCCGTGCCCGCATGCTCTTAAGGCCCCTTCAGCTTAAAGCACGAGAGCAACGTCCCCTCGCACGCCCGCTTTGGACGAACACGAAGCATCGCCGTGCGCCTCTCTGTGGCTGCTGGCACCGGCAAAGGCTCCACAGCACGAATACTTGGTTTCAGTGCAGGCGTTAAGAACGGGGTTTCGCCACGATTTCCATGAAGCAAGCCTCACTCACACAATCGGAGCATGCGAGAAAACAAATTCGCTCAGGGGGGTTGTTCAAGCGTTTCCCTTTGTGTGTACGGTCATGCAACCAGCTTCGTCCCTCGGAGCTCCAGCGCGTGGATCTTGAGGTATTCCGTAAGCATCTTGAGCGCCTTGGCGCGGTGAGACAGCGTGTTTTTCTCCTCCACGGACATCTCCGCAAAGGTTTTTGCGTACGCCGGTGTCTGTGCCTCGGGCGAAAAGATCGAGTCCCAGCCAAAGCCCACACCGCCTCGAGGGACGGGAGGCAGCGCACCGCGGCACACGCCGCGGAACTGTTCCACCAACGGTTGGCCGGTGGCCTCATCAACACCGTGACAGAGGGAGATGATGCACACGGCGTTGGCGCCACGGTGGGCGGGCGCCGCTGCCCCCGAGTCCTTCTCGCCGGGTGTTGCGAAGCCCTTGATCATATTCAAAAGACCTTCCACACCCAACCGATCGAGGAACCATTTGATGTAGGGACCGGGCAACCCGCAAAGAGCGTCGAATTCGAGCGAAGTGTCGTCCACAAGCACTGGTGTGCCGCCGTGGCGCAGTGGCTCACCGACCGGCATCTTGTTTACCACTCGGTATGCCTCCACCGCCTTATCCCAGCTAATCTTCTCCGCCGAAGAGTTCTGCGTCTCAGGCAGGTCGAATTTCACCGCCTCTACGACGATATTCGCGTGAGCAAGGTAGGACTGCACCTCAGCCAACTTCCCCTTATTGCCCGAGACAAGATACACTTTTCCATAGGTAGACATGGCCTCTACGGGTAAGTGAGCAAGCTCCTGTGCGTGTGTGCGTGTGATGCGTTTCGCCTCTCAACGTCCAATGGTGACGTCGCAGACGAGGGCAGAAGAAAGGACGGGAAAAGAAAGTGAAAACGAGTAAGCTCGACCTTCCCTCTCTGCGTGTTTATTGAGTTCGTCCTAAGAGGCATCGCTGTTCAGGAGACGCGGCACTAGTGCAGTTCCTGCCTAAATTCAAACGGGTTCTTGACGCATCCGCAGTTTCTATGAACTTCATCTTGCCCATGCAGAGTGGCGTCCCTAGACACACACACACACACACCTACAAGAAACAAAAGTTAACGAGAGAATTGAGTCGATGCCTGGACAGTACAGCTCTGCCTTATTAGTTCGGGCGTGGCTTCCAGTTCCTGTGCGTTTTTTTTCATTTTTGTTTGTGCAGCAGAACACATCAAGAGCAAAATCGTCATCGTCGAAGACGTAACGGCAAGCCATTCTTGAAGCAGTCGCTCTGCGTGACAGAAAAGTCACAAAGGCGCAAACGGACGGATTCAACACTTCTCCGCTGGAGGGGGGGGGGGAGAAGCGAAGGCGGAGGCTCGATATCCTTGAAGCCCCCCCCCCTCCTGTGAATGCTCCCGGCTATCGCGTTCGTGGTGGTCCTTTTCGTTACCGCCCTCCACTCTGCGCCCTTCCATTTCATTGTACAGGAGCAGCGCAGTAGAAGCTGCAGTGCCTCGTGCCTGGTTTCTGAGGGCGCGCGTCACCGCTTCGCAACGCAAGCGAAGAGCTAGGCTCTGTCACAGGAAGCAAGTGCTCCCTTCAGAGCACTACGTTCAGGTGTAAGACAACCTGCTTGCGGTTGCTGATGTATCTCTTGCAGATGCTACTCGTCAAACGACTCAACTGTGCAGAATCTCCCACGCGCAATAGCATCTATTCCAGAGCGAACTTGTGCGACCAGCAAGCTTGAGTTCCCTTCATCGACAGCCCCTCTGCCAGCTACCGCTAAGCAGTGCTGCGAGAAACGGCGCTGCTGAATGGTAAGTCCGGCATGGCGCGAAGCTGTTTGGCGTGCCTTGTGTTTTTGGTTGTTCTCTAGATGCAGAGCGTCTCTGCTTGTTTCCGTCTCTAATCATCAGCAGCTGCCTGATAAATCAGAGACTCCATCAGTTTGCTCGCCTCCCCCCCTCTTTCCCCCCCCAGCCCCCTCAGTCCCCCCCCCCACACACACACACCACCACGATCACGCACACCATTGCTTCGCAGAGCCCTTTCCGCTCGCTTGCCACACCACTCTGCGGTCACCTTACTCCGTAGCGACAGAAACGCTTGACACTTTCACGTCCGCCTCGGATGCGGAAAGCCCACGGAAACACCCTGCTTCCCTCGTGAGGGTGGAGAGAACAGGCACGAGAGCCGCCATGGAAACCTACTTCCATGGCTGGTAAAGCATGGCACGCGAGTTCGTGAAGAGCGTGGATGCGAGGACACTGAGGCCCCTCAGTCAGACGAGAGGAAAGTGAGAACGCGAAAAACGAAGAGAATAAGTTGAGCCGCGGCGTTTTGGGTGGCGTGCCACTCACCCACTAAGAAACAAAAGGGTGTGTAGTGCGGCTTCTATTATCACCACGGCCCCTTCTCTCTCGCCGCGACGTCCGAATATCAAAATGCGCTTCCGGGATTAGGGAGTCTTCACTGCGCTACTACGGCACACACCATTGGGCGTGAAAACCACCGCCTTTGCCCCTTCAAACGTGCGTGCGCGCATTTGTGTGTTGTGAGGTGGACGCCAAGAGCAGCAAAAACAAGTACTAAAGCGGCGCGCGCTGAAGCAGAATGTCACCACGAGAGACGACACCCAACACACCGAGAATGAAGCGGAAGGGGCAGACAAGCGAAGGGGCACCGACTAAAACCGTGATGTAGGGCGAGCCAAAACATACGATGCAGAGACGGAGGGCGAGGAGGAGGACGAAGTAGCCAACGATGAGCACAAGGGCTATCCGTGATTCACTTGTACACAATTTTCAGTGCATTTCACGGTTTGCGCGCGACTCTGTCAGAGAAAGGGAAGAGGGCTGCTCAGGACAGTTGTGTGCCGGGCAATCGAGCCGTAAAAAGTACTGAAGTTCAGCGTCTCCGTAACCGCCCCCCCTCCCCCCGCCCGACACACACACATACACAAAAGAGCACCGCCGAGAGCGAATACGGAAGGAACCCCCCCCCCCCAATTCGCGATTGCTGGGCTCGTACAGAATCGCGTGTAGAGTTGGCTTTTCTTCTGTTTCTCCGCGTGCATTCTTATGGTGCATTCTTCACCGCTCCATCGCATCTGGCCACGCGTTATGCCCTTTGCGGCATTCGGCCATTTTTCTTGCTCTGCACAAAAATCGTTTACGAGAAAGGCACACAGCAAAACACAACACACAAAACACAAAACACAAACCCCCCTCCCCCGAACAAGGACAGCCCACACAATGGCCGGACACAACTCCCTGCCGAAAGCGGCACCACGCAAGTGGGCGCAATGCTGTCTGTGCAAAGCATCGCACATAACGGTCATGTGGGCGGTTTTTTGTATGTGCGTGCCGACTGCCGCGACTCGATCCGACGCCACGCCGTTCACGGCTTCAAGGCCGACATCAGTAGCGATGCGCCGCTCTGACTTCCCCACGTTACAGGTGCTGGACCCTGCCACCACGACATGTGGCTCGGCATGTGGCAGAGGGAACATAAAATAAGGGAGTGAGGCGGGGAGGAGACTAGCCCGGCTTCCTCACCAGGAAGAAAGAGGCTCTGGACTGTGTGAAAACACGCATTGAGGTATGCACCGCTGCCATGAGGAGAAGGGAGAACAATGAGGCATGCAGAAGGTCCTCTGGCGGGTCGCCGGCAGTGGGGATCCATCGCAGATTTGCTGTTCGCTTCCTCGAGGTTGCTCTCGAAGACAGCACTCGTAACATCCCAAGAAGCTACTGCCTCGACACCGAAATCCTGCATTAGTCTGCCTTATACCCCCTGCGAGGTTTCGGTTTGACCACGGCGCTCACTCTCGGACCCGTCAGAGCCGCTGCTCGAACGCTCGTTACCTTCCGCAAGGGTCTCGGCCGAACCATACGAAATGCTAGCCAGCTCAGGGAAGCGCTCCGTTAGGGCACTGACGCACTCTTGATTGAAGTACGACTGCGACGCGTAGCCTTCAAGAAGAGTCTTCGCGTCTTCGAGGCTGAAGCTGCGGGCGACCGTCACGGCTTGGGCCGCGGTCGCCTTCCACACTGGTGGGCAGCGTATGTCGAGCTGCGTGTAGCTGGACACGATGGCCGCCAGGTCTGCCGGGGAGAGCAGGTGGACAAGTGTCTGAATGCGCGGCGCAAACTCCGTGAAGAGACGGTCGTAGCGCATCTGAACTGTGGCGTACGCCTTGAGCAGTGCCACCACTTCCGGAACGCGGAAGTCGGCGCGCAGCTGAATCGCTCGATCGGCGAGGCGGGCGAAGAGTTTGTAGTGCCACAGATTCACGGCAGCGTAAGCGCTCACCACGTTCACCACATCGCGCGGGGTCCCGTAGGTCGCGACGTGGCGAACCCGGGGAATGACCTCGATGAAGAGTCTGTCGTTGCGCACACCCGCCTTTGCAAAGGAGGCGAGAACGCTGGCAATGGTAACGGATGCCATTTCGTGGCGCATGGCTACAGTGCGATCCGCGACGAGGGTGAACAGCTCCGTGTCGTCGTCGCGGCCAGCGAGCGCGTACGCCTCCACCACATGCGCCATCACCCGTGGCGGTGACTTTGGCAGCATGCCCAGGGTGCGAACGTTGAGGCTTCCAAACGCGGCCGAGCTTCCTTTACCGAGCCGACTCAGCGACAGCAGCACCTCCGCAACTTCGTCCACCTTCAGATGATCCGAGTGGGCCACGATGCGCTCAATAAGCACCTCCGCCACTGCGTCGTCTAAAGGCGTCTCCGACGAGTGACTGCGCAGGCGCGCAAGAATGGACAACTGCACAACCATGTCATGCAGGCTGGCGCGACCAGCGGTCGACACACGAGATTGACCGCCACCTGGCTTGTACACCTGCGATAGCTCTTCATAAAAGCGAGCAGTGAAGGAAGGAAGGGTGACGTCCATGCGGAGTAGCGCTAGCTGCGCCGTAACGAGGTGAGACAAGGTCACCTCCGACTTGTCCATTCGCAGAAGTCGCTCCGCCAACGCACGCAACACTGGATAGCACCAGATGAGCATCTTCGCATACGCCGCAATCAGCTGCGTGATCTGCTCCGCGGTGCCCTCGTCAGCGTCGGCAGCGCGCGTGATGCTGTTAACGGCGTCAATAAAAGGCGTCACCTGCCGCGTTTCCATGAGTGCAAGGGAGCGGAGCAGCCGTGCCAGCTGCGCAATCGTCACGCCCGAAGAGGTGGTGGGACCGGGTCTTTCGCTGTTCACGGCGGCAGGTTCCGTCTGCACCGCTGGCTCCTTCCCCGCAGCGAAGGAGTTTGCCTGACTTTCGGATGCAGCAGTCGGTGGCGCGGCTGACAAGTATGTCTTTTCGCGAGACGCATCCGCGACTGTCGTTCGCAGAAGCTCCGACACTCGCGAAGCAACCGCCTCACAGAATTCGTCACTCCGCACCTGCGCCAAACCGTAGCACTCCACGAGCCCCACCAGCTGCGGCGCGGACGCTTTGGCAGCGTACACGCCGAGCAGCTTGCCCGAGTCCCGCAGTACCGCCATGCTCTCCACACCACCTGCGCACCCGCCGTGCATTGCGATTTCGGAGAAGAAGTACAGCACCTCTGCAACGCTCCACCTCGACAGGGACGCCTTCACCGCCTGCGCCACGCCCTTCTTTTCCTCTTGCAACAGAGTCGGCACGAAAAAGGCAAGCAGCTCAATCGGCTGAAGGCGCGCGCCCTCCTGGGCGCGTGACTGCAGCTGCCGGTACCACTTCCTCGCCAGCTCCACTGCCCGCGCGCGGTGCGCGGGATCTCTACTGTTCCCCAGCAAAGTAACCGCCTGGCGAACCATCTGCGGCGTCCATGTGATGCTGTCAGCCAGCAGCTGTGCCGATATGCCGTCAATAACGCCCTGGAGGGTCGCCTCGGGGATCAAGGATGCAAGATCCGGCAGTACCGCGGATAGGTCGTCACCGGCCGCCTGCGCAAGAGCCTCGTCGCGTGCCTGGTGGGCATGTGTCATCCAGGACACTACTAGCTCACTGCACATGAACGCAGCCAACTGCACTGCATCAATGCTCGGCGATTCTGCACTGCAGTGTGCATCGACAACGCCCCAAAGAGCCGCCTCGAGAGCCTGTAGCGCAGTTGCAAATGCACCTGCAGCGTCAGCACCGTCGCCGCTGTCTGCAAGGGAGGGAAAGTCGCGAGAGGGACTGCGAGTTGCGGTGTGCGCCAAGCACTGGGACAAGGCAACTGAGATGTCGCTCATCGTCAGCGGTTCTGGCAAGATAGAGCCCCTTTCGGAGGGTTCAGGAGAGCAGCGGCGTAGGCGGTCCGTGATCGCCTCGAGTCGCAGAAGAAGCGCTGTGAAAAGTTGACCCTGCGCGTTGTTGACTGCTGTCTCCGCGCTGCCCAAGTCGTTGCGCTGCGCTCTCCACTGATTAAGGTCAACCATGACGTTGATAAGGTCAACGAGTGACACTTCGGCGCACTTCTCTGGTGTGGCGAGTATGCGGCACGCAGCCTCCTCCAGGGACCGCCATTCGGTGGCAGTCTCTTTGCTGTAGAGGCCTTGATTCGCACGCCTAAAGGCCCACAGGGCGCGCAAGAGCTGTGCCAGGCTCCCAGATGGCACCGACAGGAACTCGTCGCTCATGCATCCGTCACGCAGCCCTTCAGCGGCGATTACGTTATTTTCTCTTGCCTGCTCCAGTTGCGCGATCGACTGGAGAGCAAGGTTGGTGTTTCGGCTGTACGTGAGAGCTGGCAGCATTGCCGTCAAAATCGGCACAACGCGCGCGGTGGAAAAAGAGAACAGAGTACCCCGGGGCGTGCGCTGGACCAACGCGACGGCAAGCTCACGCGCCACGGAGCGGTCAAAGTGAAGCAACAGCTCAATCGCGGTTGTCATCTGCGGTGGAGTCAAGTGGAGGCCGTGCAAACCCATCCACGTGGTTGCGTCTTGGATAAGGGGCATGGCGCCGTCAGCGTCCGCCATCCGCAGCGTCTGCAGCAGTAGTAGTACAGTGGCGCCATCGATGCCCTTCACTGAAGGCAATAAAATCTTCCCCAGCTCGTGCACAGCACAGGCGCGCATGAAAAGATGGCGCCCATGCCGCAAAAGGCTCTGGAGGCGCTGCAGGTACGCTGCCACGGAAGCGGCAGAGGTCAAGCCGGGTGGAGCCGACAAGTTCACGTGGAGAGCGGGCCATCTCACATCGGCCTCACCTTGCGGAATGGCGCCGCCCTCGGGATCGGCACTAGACGTGGCAGGAGGAGCCGCGTTGCCATACGTGCGCACAAAACGGCTGCTTTTCGTCTTCGACGAGACGGAACTGCTGCCAGCTTTCCCATTCGCGGCAGAAGCCGGCGACACGCCGGCAAGATTGTCCATCCCTGCCGGTCCCGTGGCGTAACAGCGAGCAGTGCCAGCGGTAACAATAGACGCTGTCGCACGGGGCTGCTTTCGTGATGCCGAGCTGAAGTACGTCAGCTGTGCTGTGGCGTCGCTGGGGCAGCTACGTACGCACCGACGGGCAGCGTTAAGCCACATATCGACGACGATGCCCGCACTGCGTTCAGCGCCGGAGTCCCTTTCTTCAGGTGAGTTTATGCGTGTGTGCGGTTCTACAATGTCGTGGAGGGGAGGAAGAAGGAGATCGTCCGTGGAAGTCAGATCAATACAGCTGCCCCGCCACCAGAAACAACAAAAGAAGGACTGGGGGGGGGGGGGGGGGGGGGGGGGAAGAGTGGAGAATAACACTCGCGAAGAGCACTACGGCGAAACACAAAGCTTCCCGCTCGCGGTCGCTACCGGGAGAGCGCACCCCCCCCCTTTTCCGGTTGATTAAATCGCGGAGGAACGCTGTATACGAGGAGTGCGAAAGGCATGAACATACCCCTCCCCTCGGTCTGCGAGACAGCTTCAACCATGACGGCCACCCCGGAAAACCCTCTGCAAGTGGCGTCATTTGTATTTTCTTTTTTTTTGTGGAGGGGGGAGGGGGAGGCGGCTGTGATGTCATCATCTGCTTCCTCTGCGTCTTCCTCCAAGACGTGTGTGCGGATGAGCAAGACTCGCCTTCAGCTGTTCGTCGAATGGAGCCGCTACGAGCCCTGCTATTGCAAACGACGAGCGCGAAAGAAAAGGCGCCACTCCCAAGCCCTTCCCCTCCGGTGTCGACGGAGGTGTCTGTATGGAAGCAAGGAAAACACATGTTTGAGAGCGCCTGCCCGTTGCAGCACTGCAGGTCTTGCCCTTCTCTGTCTGTCTCTGTGTTCGTCGGCTGCTTCTCTCACCGTGAGGCCCAATTCACGGTGACGAGAGCAGCCATGCATAACCAGAGGAGCGCCACGAGCTGCCGCGTCGGATTCCAAAAGGCGCTCAGGGGCTTCTCTACCTCGTTTATCGCCTTTTTGACGTTCGTGTGCGCCGCTTCCGTGTTCTTGAAGATCAGCGAAAACTGCTCCGTTTGCTGCACCACCTGCTCGTTCATCAGCGAGGTCAGCTGCGATAGCTCTCTAACCAGAGCCTCGACTGCCTTGGCATCCTGTGCGGATGCCTGACGCTGAGCCTCAAGAAGCGAACGATTCTGCTCTTGCAGATGCGCTTCCTCTTCAGTCGTGAGCTCGAACGGCTGAAGGGTCGGGAGCCGAGGCGCACCACCTCCTGCCGTCGTCACGAGTGTCTCAGCAGCTGGGGTCGAGAGGTTGCCGCAGCTGCCGCGGCGCGCTCCCGCGCCGAGCATAAGGATTTCCGCGACAGAAGCAGTGCCGGCGTGCAGCAGCTGCCGCGCCGCAGCGTGACCACCCGTGAGTGCGACATGCAGTGCCGAATCTGCGTGGCTGCCAGCTGCTTTGACGGTTTCGGCGGCCCGCTGCACCATGCCGTCGACTACACGAAACGTCGTGCCAAAGCCCGGCATCGGAGTGGGTGACTTTGACGATGTGTGATGACGCCGCTGCTGCCCGCCATCGCCAGCAGAGATTGCATTCACTTCCGTACCCTCCCGTGCCTTGGCGCCACGCTGTCCCCGCGAAACTGCCGCTTTGCGCGTCGCCTCCACGCAGCGGGCGAGCTGAGCTGCCACCTCGTCCGAGCAGGCGAGCACGCCGCAGTGACCGTAGAGAAACAGCTCCGTCTTGTACAGGGCCAACTCCTCCTTCGCCAGGGCGACGTTTAGGCGCTTTGAGGCGATCCGCTGCTGCAGAGTGGAGACTGCCTGTCGAAGATGCGCGACAACGCCACTTGGGGAATTTCCATCTTGCCCACCTGGTTTGTTCACTGCGAAAGCCTCAACGGCGTCATCCGTGCCTGTGGCGGTTGAAGGTGCGCCGTTGAATCGACCGCGCCGACGTCGTGCCTCCGTGAGTGCGGTGACCTTGGTGAGGGTCTCCGTGAATGCCTTGAGCGAGCTGCTTACGGAAAGCAGTTCCGCGTCCGAGAGCAGAAGGCTGTTCTGCAGGTGCGCCAAGGAGCTTGGTGTCACTGCGTCGAGAGCGGCCATGACAGCAGAAATGTGCGCCGTGGCGCGATCGATCGCCACGTCAGCGGCACGGTCAAGCGCTTGGGAGGTGGTCAGCAAAGAGTCGGTTGCCTGAGTCTCTTCCGTTGTTCGCGTTCGACGGGGAGGGAGGGCGATGCGCGCTGGCGGCGTGGTCGCTGAACGCCGCTCCTGTTCCACCAGCGACCATAATTGATACGAGATATCCATCTGAAAGAAAAGGGGGAAGGGGCGCAGCGGCGAGGCTTTGGTGCGCGACTGGTGTCCTGGGCAGGGCAAGTGAGACAGACACAATTCGACGAAAAAAAAAACAAAAAAAGGCCGGCACAGGTGTGCGCGGATGGAAGACGTCGCTGGCTCTCCCCCTTCAAGCGTGCCGCCGGCTTGCCCAGAAATAAGAGCCAACAACGATGAGCGGCGGAAGTGTACATCAAGGAAACGGCCTCGTTCAAGGGAGAGGAAGGAGGGGCAGTTAGAAGACGAGACGGCGACGATGGCAAACGCAGGAGAAGAGGAGTACAGCACAAAAAACAATAAACGAGCACCATGTGCTATGCCTTCCGCTACTGATTCGATTCACACCGACGTCATCCACACGCCAGTGGGGCAACGCGCTGGGTGCGACTGGCGCGACTGCGAGTCTTGTGCCCCAACAATGGGGGCATGGTGTCGTGAAAAAGTTCACGAAACTCGGCAATGTTTAACTCCGTCCTCTTCGTTCCCTTGCCAGTTGACTCCATTCAATTTTTGCTTTGGAGCGATGTACGCTGTGGAAGCTCGGCCTGCTTGCCACTCTCCTCAGAGGCTGTTGATAGGAAGAGAGGGCGATAGAGAAATGACCAGTCCGTGGGATAGAGAAGACAACAGCAGACAGAGGAGAGAAGAACTGTGCAAGACACTGGGGACTACCGCCCCCGCTCGTTTCCCCCTTTTCGCTTCGTTATGTGGCGCGGCCAGTATACATACGAGCGGTTCCTCCGTGAAGAGATCCACTGCCGCTCCCTCACAGCAGCGCTGCTTTCCGTGTCAGCAGTAGGGGGATCCGAGGGAGACGTAAAAGTCAACGACGTTGTTGCGCGTCACCCGCATCAACAGCTGTACCGCTGTGAGGCACTCCAGCACCAACAGCAGGATCTGCGTGACACACACGCTAAACTCCAAGTCGTTGCACTCCGGCAGGAAGCCCAAAAGAACAGAGACGAGCAGGAGCTGTGGAACAAGGGTCATAGTCAGGAATGCGACAAGTTCGCAAAAGAGTGTTCGCTTGTTGGCGAGACAGCCGAGGTGGAGCCGCGGTATCTCCGTGCAGAACCAAAGGATGAGCACGCAGATCATCCATATCCGCTGCTGCGACGTGACACTGGCCAGGTGCCAGCGGGTGCCGAGGTAGGTGAACCAGATGGGGGCGGAGTAGAAAACGGAGAACAGCGTGTGCAAGGTGAGGAGGCCTTGCAGAGCAGGGCTGTTGCGCTGGATAGCATGTTTGTGGTAGGTGCGAACACGCATCTCTTCCTTGAGGGAGTGAGGTTTAAAAGGCCGGAGGAGGTGAAGGGCAAGAGAGTGTGTGGGCTGACGCACCCACACTCACAGAAGTTCGGTCTACAGTGCCAAGAAGCAGCGCCCTCTTGTATATGTGTATATTCTCCTGCGAGTGTAGGTTTTCGTTTTTTTTCTTGCAGCGAAGAAAAAATGTGCAAGCTGGTCGTCACAAGAAGCCAGTCAAGGAAACCACAGTATGGAGAAATGATCTATGTCTGTATGATTGGATGTGTGTGTGTGTTTATGTGTACGTGTGTGGAGACGTGTCTGTGCACTTGACCGTGTGGTACGCGTGTGTTCTTGTAGCCGTGCTTGCAGCTCTCCAAAGGAGACAAGCAGCACAAAAAAAGGCGTCACCAAAGTACAAAAAAAAACGAAAGCGTCAAAGTGGACTGAGGCGAGTCTTTTCATTGGGCACATGTGTGAGTGTGCGACCATGCAGGTTTAGCGTGCTCAGAGCCGCCCTCGGTGCATGCACGGAGTCGCTGGGGGAGTGGATGAGCTACATAAATCTTTACAGGAACTCGTTTGTTACTTGACTAAGAAACCTAGCGACTATTTCCACAGCACCGTCTAACGTTCAGCCCCTGCGTTCGACCACATCATATTCTGCTGAAAGCGCCTCTTCGCGCCATACAAGACCGCAGCAGGTCCGCAGCGTCGCGCGCACGTTGCTGACGCTTCCTACCAGGCCGAAATTCGGCCTTTTCCTTTCGCCTGTGTACTGCACCTTGCCTTGCTCATGGGCTCTGTGGACGCTCATAAGTGAAACATGTCGCTAACAAATACACACACACATATATATATACGGATATATACACAACAACCAACAACGAGGAAACAAAAGAAAACACGTGTGCACAACGTAGGCTTACTTTGACGCGTTATACGGAGAGGAAAAACGTGAGTGGCTGCCCTAAAGTGTCGTCAATGTGGCGTTGGGCTACCGCTCTTTCACGGCCAGCGGTTCGTGCGCGTAGCTGTGAGCAAGGCGCCGCAGCTTACTGCTCCACAGGTCTGTTAGCGCTCTTCTGCGATGCCGACACTGCCCCCCCCCCACACCCCACACCCTCCCTACCGCCACCCACTGAGAATTCGGAGAGCCGCCAGCTCCTGCTCGACGCTCGTGCGCCGCAGTCTGCACTGCTCCTTGATCGCCTCTGCCACGCGGCACAAGAGGCCAAGCTGCACGGCGCTTTCGCACATCTTGTCGTACAAACTGCGCGTGTTACCGGACCGACGCGTGTGGGCAGCTTTGCGGAACTTTTGCACGTCGTCGTACTCCTCGTCTGGCAGCGGCAGTTGGCCTTCGACGATGGCGACGAGCTGCCACTGCCACTCCGGGACAAGACTCAGAAAGTGCGAAAGTCGCACTTTCTCCGCCGAAATCTTGACGATCTCGGGCCGCATCGATGCCTCGACAATCGGCCGCACGCGCGCGTTGATTTCGCTGGAGAGCTGCGCCGATGTCTGCCGGCGCTGCTCGCGGCGTTCAAGCCAGTAGGCGCGAAGCTTCAAAATGAGGTCGCGCTCTGCTTCTCGCTGCTTCACCAGCGCTGCCGGTGGCCGCCCGCGGCCACGCTTGCGCACCACAGGCGACGTGACTCCATCGCCGCCAGTGAGCAGCCCGGTCAACTCCAGCGCCAGCGCTTCCGCCTCCGCCTTGTGGCCTAACTCAGCAGACCCGACGGAGACGCCGACGGAGTAGCCGTAGTGCTTCCTACAGTAGGGAGAGCACCTAGTCCAGTTGACAGTGCCCATAAGGGGGCTGCTCAGTGAACTGCCTAGCGAAACAGGCTGGGTGGCGGCGTCTGATGTCGAGTCATCACTTCGCGCGCCGGCGCTCGTGCGGCATGGACTGGCAGCCGCGGGAAGAATGGGCAACTCAGCGTGGCAATCCACGGTGTGCGCTTCGGCTGCGCAGGACGCGTGCATCGCCTCAAAGCAGCGCGGGTGTGAACACTGGACACATCGGCCACCTACATGCTGGCAAAACCGGCAATTCATGGCGTACTTGTGCTTGCCAACACGGCGAAGCGCGTAGACATACGGGCGCATCTGCATATCGACGAGTCCATTGCGTCGCAGAACGGTGATCTGGGGGTGTACAGCCAGCTCCGGCATGCTCAAGGCACACACCGCATGACAGACCGTGTCGAACACCGCAGCCGCCGACGACGAGCGGCCGTGAAAAGCGGGCGTCTGCGGTGACCCAGGCTCGACAGCGTCACTGTCGTCCCTTAGTGGTGAAGAGACATAGGGCAGAAGCACCCCACCAACACGGCCGCACATGCAGCACATGCCTGCGCTTCGCCTGCGGTGATGGGCGTAAATGGTGCAGCCGTCGCATATCCATGCCTCCGGTAGCTTCGGCGGTTCTGAGAAGAACCAGCAGCGCAGATGCGCGACAACACCGCAGTCGCTGCACCGGAGTCCTTTGCTCTGAAGGTCGTGCGACGAAGACACGATCCCTGCAGACACATCGCCAAATGCCCTCTTGATGGGTGGCACGAGATCTGACGGTTGCGGGGCAGATATGCCCCGTGCATGACCGCCGCCGACCCCACCGCCGCCTCGCGCAGCCGGTGATGACGAGAGCGCAGCAGCCGAGTGCGTTGTCCCACCTCCGCTATTCCGGACAGCGTTGGCACCACCTGTACCACGCTCCAGTGCACCGGACCGCGGCTGCGACGTCAGCAGTTGCACCGGCTTGGAGCACAGGGCGCACAAGCACACAGCAGCGTCCCCACCACTAGCCTTGTCCTTGCCGTTCTGCCGTCTCGAGGTCGTATGCCTTCCCTTGCCTGCCGCGGCGGCACCAGTGGGAGCCGAAGACAGTGTACTCAACGAGTATTGCCCCTCAGCGTGTTCGGTGACAACAGAGTCAGTGGCGGCGGTACCTGAGTCTTCGGGAGTGGCAACACTCGGCGTCGCTGCCCTGAGGAGCGAGGAAGCGTACGCCCATTCGAGATAAGTCACGCCGCGCTGTAGGCTCTCCGGTGCGACGTTTTGACGCTCGCACCAGTCGTAGTCGTCATCATCCAGAACATACCGCACACACGTCTCCATATCGTGCGACCGCACCAGCTGATACGGTCGATGCTGCGCAAGACACTCCGCTGTCCAGCCGTGTCGTGACGGTCGACTGAATACAACCGCAGCCCCGTCCCGCCCTTCCTCGGCGTCTCTCTCCCTCTTGACGGCGTGGAGCTTTTCGGCCCTCAATGCCGAGTGGTGGCTCTTGCGGTTGGCGCGCCCTGGCGAGCGCTCCGCCTTCTTCACCTCTGGCGCTGGCGACGCAAGGGCACACTGCGCCTGCGGCCGTGTAGCATCCGTCGCCTCTGGCTCATCGAGGGGATTCGGTCCATCAATGATGTCGTAGGGTTTGCATCTATCGATGAAGTCGCTACGATCTTCGAGAATGGTGACAGGAATAGCTGTGTCGTACGCCAGTTTGCTGGGGATGTAGTCGACGGTGTTCTTCTTCAGCGTCGTCGCCTTCGTGAGCTGCGCAGCGGCCGCCATTTCATTGCCACACGAGAATACAGCAGACACGCAGTGGGGAGCACTAATCCACAACACGTAAACCGCGGCAGAAGACAAACAACAACAACACAAAGATGACCAGAAAAAAAGCACTCGACGTCCCAATGTGTAGTGCGCTGTCACGGTATGCACAGCACCAGCAAAAAAAAGGGGAAGTAATCACTAACAGCAGCGCACACGTCCGTAGCGCGCGCACCGAAGCCCTGCACCCTGCCGTCACAGACGCAACACAGGAGAGGGAGAAACGAACAAAAAAAAACGAATCGATAGAAACCCTTTGCTATGAGAGCCCTCTCGCCGTCTGGCTGGACGGTGTGCGGCGGTCGTGGCAGTGAGATAGGGGAGGAGACCGAGAGAGAAGCGGCGCAAAGAAAGCAAACAAAAAAAAAGAGGGAGGAGGCGCAAGACACACAACGACTCAAGTGCGATGAAGAACAAGGAACAGGTCGGGGGGGACGTTATTGCGAGATGGAGGCGGATGCAGCGGGACAACGACAACACAGAGAACAGCACACAGCAAAAAAAGGGGGAAACAAAAGAGGAAAAACGCAGAGGGCGCGGACAAGGCGCGAAACGGTCACCCTGCACCCCACAAAAACCCCACGTCAAGCCCCGGTATAGAGGACAGTGTAAACAAGAGAGAGGGGGGGGGGGCAAGAGCGGGAGCGGGAGCGGCGCAAACACGAAAGAGACTCTCTGGGAGGGAGAGGCAGAAAGGGAGGGCGCAGTCAGCGAAGCAGCAACCCTCCCCTGGAGACCACTGAGGGGAGAGAGAAGGAGTAGTTCCCCTCCCCTCAACGACACAAAGAAAACCGAAAACAAGTCGGCGTCGCGCGCGAGGAGAGCATGTGCCGTTTGTGTGTTGACGTATCCAAGTGCGCCTCCATCAACAGTCACAGCACGAGTGAACGCTGTAATGTTGAACTGTCAAATAAGCTCCCCTCCTCCAACGAGCAAACGGTTGTGTGAAATGTTCGTGCAATAAGATTGTTGGGTGGGTGGTGCGCATCATGAACAGTAGAAAAGCGGACAAGGAGAAAGAGCGGATGATAAGAATGCTCGCATGCTGCGTCGCACATGCTCTGTGTGTGTGTGTGTGTGTGTGCAGTTGCTTCATGCTAGTTGTGGTCATTTCGTTTTCGTTGACAGAAGGTACCACATGTACGGTGAAACGTATGAGTGACCGACTCGCTGCCCTATTCGCGTGTCGGCAGCAGCAGCGTCTTCCGTTCCGTGGCAAGCGGATGTGAAGACAGTCATGCACGCCGCACACAAACCTACTCACCTCATCAAGCACAGGGAGCGAATCGCGTCCGCAGCAGCTGCTTCGCATTGCGTGCGGACACATCGGGGTGTCCTTTTCTTTAGCGGTTTAAGATCGATTACACGAGAACAAAAAACCGAGGCTTTTTAAGTAAGCGGGGGCGCGGTACTATTGCACAGCACCATCCCGTCATTTTTCTTGGTCATCATGTGCCTAACGTACAGGACAGCTCAAGCCTACGTCATCGTGCATCCCGTGCAGACGACGCTGTGGGACTTCTTCCCCTCTACCACCACCACCACGAACAACAAAAAAAGACACCCGCCTGTCACGTGTGTCGACATTGTGAAAACAGGGACGCTGCCGAGAGATGAAGGATACTCTTTTTCATTTTTGTTTTTTTTTGCAGCCAATCGTTAGATGACGGACACAGAGGGCGATGGACGATGAGAGTCACTCAGGAACTGTGAAAGCGCGGGGTCCAGCCAAAGCAAAGGGGGAAGAAAGAGAGTTTGCCGCATGACCACATGTACTGCCTGTACACATCCGCGGTCACGGTGCTTCCGTGCACTTCTCACCTGTCGCGCCTCATTGACAGCATCGCAATCAAACACAGGTCTGCCTTCCTCTTTCGGGTGATCGACGCACCTCTTGTGCCTCCACTCAGAGCTAAAGCGCGTAATTCGTTACTTTCTGACGCTCACCGACAGAAAGGATCGGCACTGTCGGTGCGATGGTCATGCTCTGCACGAAGCCGTGCCGTGTCGAGACGGCTGGAAAAGACGGCACCACGTTCAACTCGGGCATCCGTGCGAGACGGAAGCCGCCCTTCTGCCCGCGCGTCGCAAAGGCCAGCACCGAGTCGCCCTGGCTGTCTTCGCCGAAGCATAGGCATGAGATTGGCGTCACGAGCTGCTTCAGCTCACGGAGCAGTTTCGGTCGTGATCCTGCCGCCACCGAGGCCGCAGTTGCCGCTGCCGAGAGCAGCGTAGCGCTGTCGTAGACACTCACCACACCACTTGCAGAGCCAATCGCCATGGCGCGTTCACGCGCACCAGATAAACGAGAAGCTGAGAAGGCGCAAGTGGTAATGTTGAGTGCCGCGTCGTCCGTCAGCTCGCGGGTGAAACGGCTGAGCTTGCGTACGTCGTAGAGTAGAACCTTGTTCCTGGTCGCGATGGCCAGCTCTGTTGAGGAGAGAAACGTGACATCCACGACTGCCGTGTCGGCAGTGATATGGCTAAGGACGCTGCCGGAGGAGAGAGAGGCGAGCGTCACCGAAGAGCCGCGCACCATCGCCACACCGCGGCTCACGGGGTCGTTCGGCCTGCACACCAGCTTCGAGACGAAGAACTCGTCTCGGGTGTTGTCGCGTCGGCCGTTCCGATGCACCGCCGTATCGCGGGTGTCCAGGAATGTCAGCGGGGTCAACTGTTCTGTGGCAATATTCAGTAGCTGGGGCGCGTACGCTTCATGCGCTGCGATGAGCACCTCCTCACCATTCTCGGAGAGCGCCGTCGTTTCTACCCTTTTGTTTACGTGTACCTTGGACAGCTGCTCCACGAACCCACCGGCGGCGTGGAAAGTGTAGATGTGCTGGTTTCCGCCAACAACTGCCAGCTGGCCGTTACGATGCCAGTGAATCGTGCGTGCCGAGTCACGAGGAAGGGGCAGCAATGAGAGAACTGTCGGCACAGAACTGTGAGGTCGGTCGTGTTTTGACGACAGGAGTGGCTCTTTGCGCGACAGCAAGGTGTCGAGATCGTCGCTGCGGAAGCGTTTGCGAGCCAGCTCCTCCGCGGAGCACCGGTAGCCCGGAACGGCACCTTCGTGAGAGTCAGACTGGTCCTTGTCCGCGCGTGTGGTGTCGCTAAGTGCCCACGCCGGCTTGACGTGACTCTCCTTGAAGAACGCCGGCGTCTCCTGCTCCACTGCTACATCCTCGTCGTCCACCCAGGCACGCTGCGGCGGCTTCATGCACGTGGCGGCAGCTAATACGCCCTGACGCGGTGCCTCCGAATGAGACATTGAGCCCGAGAAAGCGAGGAAACAAAACGACAGAGACTATCAAAAAATATATAATAATGATAAATTTGTGAATCCAGGCGACACGGCACCTCAGGAGGACACAAACATGCACGCAGGAAGAAGCGACCGACGGTGATCAAAGCGCTCTGTGCACCAGCTGTCTAGTCGTACGACACACGAACACGCATAGAAAAAAAAGAGGGTAGCACGGAAAGGAGAAGTGGAACACGAGAGCGAGTGGGATCATACGGCAAAGGAGTGATGTCCGAGGTAGCCGGAGCGGCCTTGCTTGTGGGCGCGCCACGTCTCGGATGGATCACGAGCACTCCCGACAAGTGCAAAGCTGTCGCATAGGTCTGTCGGCACGTGTCTAGCTGTTCATATGCCTTAGAAGGATGTGCCCCTCCCATAAGTCCTGTCCGTTGCTTCTCTTCTCCGATTTCCATTTGAAATCGTTGTCCACTAGTAGTCCAGTGCAGCACCCACACTTCAACGAGCCCATCGCCTTGGCTGCTACCCCAGGGTTTCGTGATGGTCAAGCACACGCGCACATCCGTTCACACGCGCGTGCACACCGACAGCACTGCTCCAACTGGAGAGGAGGCGCGTAAGAGGGGCGGGAAGCGAGGGTGAGGCAGGAAGGCACAAAGGTGTTTGAGTACATGATTGCGTCGACCCAAAAGGACAAAGACGAGAGATGAACGGTACTTGGCGGAGATGGATGAGAGTGAGCAGAGCGGCATTCTCGCGAAGGGAAGGCATGCACTCGGTACCAGAGGCAAGACAGAAGAGAGGGTGAGGGGGCGGATGCACGGCCATTCGTGAAGCGATGAGGGCTGACTTCGGAACGAAAATACTTGGAGATCATCATCAACATGCAGCCGCACCGCAGATACGTTTGACTACGTGCTTACACCGCTCATGACGGACTCGACATGGCACCACACGTCCGCAAAGTGCGTGAACATGAGCGTCTCCAAGCACTCCACCACGTCTTCGGTGAGGTGGTGGGAGCATATTTTTGAGTAGCTTGTGAGTCGATCCACTGCAGAGAGACTCTCCCACGTGGAAAACGGGCAGATGCATGAGCCGTCCGGCTCATGTGGCAGACAACCGCGTGCAGTGGAGCTGACGGTCTCGTCGTCACCAGCACAAGGCGCCCGCACGTACCAGCCATTTCCCCAGCCATGCAAAATATCTCTTAATGTATAATAGCGATGAAGAAGGTCACATGTCAGAAGATGCTCTTGCTGCGCTGCCCAGATCGCGGCCAGATGTCGGTAAACCGCAGAGGTCTCGCGGCTCCACTGGTCTGGCGAAGAGGCTTCTACCGCAGCACTTCCCCCGACTGCGAAACACAAATGCAACTGCAACTCCAGAAAATTGGTGATGGACGGCCATTGATTCGACTTCCGCCATCGGGCGGGTGTCGTCACATCGCCACTGCGCGCGGCGCCGTCCACAGCTTCCCTCAACATGGTGTGCACCACAAGCTCTTCGAAGAGGCGCAGCCGATCACACCACACGGCACACTTCTGTCGGAACGCCAGGAAAGCCGCACTCGGCAAGAGGCGCTGTAGCTTCACAAGTTCCCGACGACCGTGTCGAAGGGCGCGTTCGGTCAACTCCTGTCGTGGCATCAAGTCCGTTTCGATGCGGTGGCGCAGCCTGGCGGCTTTCCACAGGAGTCGCTCTTCCTCCGACTCGAAGCAGCAAACCGCTTCCCTCACTGGTGTTCTACCGGGCGCTTGAGGTTCTCCATCAGATACACCGCTTCTATTATCGACGGGAGTATCTGCAGGAGGTTCGTGGACGTCTTTCCTGGTAAACTGCAGGCCCGCCGAAAAAGGAGACACCCTAGATGCGGCCATGGACACGGTTTTTTGTGCCGAGGCGTGGGTCCCTTCAGGGGGTGGAGTGCGGCGCGGCACAAAGTAGCGGTGACTCCGGGCAGAAATATAAGGGAAGCAATTCGTTACATAAGAGCATTTGTTAGATGGAGGATAGGAGAGTGATGATGAACTCCTTGTGTGAACACTGCAGCCATGATTGACAGCGGCAGAGACCGCATCAGGATGGAAAGCTACTGCAGTGTGCAACACTTGTATGACTTTCGCGGAGCTGTGATACGAGTCGACGCCTTATCCTTGCCTGTGCTGCGATCAGGAGCACACGGCTTCTCTATCTGTCTCTATCGTCCTCAGAGAGCGAGTCACTTGCATTTCAGGTATGGCCGGTCACAAGCACTGAGCGTCAAGTCAAGGCGGCCCACCGACTGCACCCCAGATGACCGGTGCCTTTTTTTTCGGTGTCGTCGTTTCGGTTGTTTTTGAACGTGTTGGGGTGGTATGGGGGAGGTTTATTTTAGTAACCTTCCTCTTTGTAACAGACACACGCACACAATCTCACACGACAAAATAAAAACAAAGAGCTACATAGACACGCACGAAAAAAAAACATCCGAAACAAAAATGATCAAGAAAAAAAACGACAGAGAGACAGAGAGACAGGCCATGGAACTCACTAGGCGTCACGCCGCGCGTACAGTTCCAGCGGCTCAGGAGAGAGAGAGAGAGAAGTGGGGAGAGAGAAAGAAGAAGAAAAACCGACATCAGCACGCACTCCACTTATACAACAACGCAAGGTGCCCTCTTTAAGCTCCTTCCTTATCACCTTCGCCACTTCTTTTCTTTTTCCTTGGTGAGGCCACCCATTTTCACCATGATCTGTGGTATTTCTTATGCGTATATAGAGATAGATATATACTTCAGGTTCCCTTTTTCACCTTGCGTCTCGCGTCCAATGCGAAAGCGCACGGCGCTCAAAGACGGTCGGCAGGACCCAGCGCACCAGCACATTCAACACACACCACGAGAGATGAAAAACAAAAACGAAACAAAAAAAACGCAAAAATCTTCCCAGATGCGGCGCAGAAGACGGACAACGACGACGGCCAAACAAAAAAGGAGAGTGAGCGGTGGAGTCGCACACTAACACACACACAGATTCACGCAAGTGAAAAAGGCGCTCGGTCGGCCAGCGACCACCACCACTCGGACTAGCAAAAGAAAACGCGTCACACTCAGAAGTGGTCGACTCAAAAGCTGCTACACCATTTGAAGTAGACCTGGAGAACCAAAGACGTCAACAAGTCTCGTAGATCCCCCAGCCAGCACCCAAAAGACTCCGAACACGCGAAAAAATGAGGAAAAAGAAACAGCAGCCCCACTAGATAAAAGACCCGCCTCAACAATGCGCCGCATAGACAGTTTTCGTTGATGTTCAGCGTGCCCCTTCCACGGTAAGCCATGAGCTCAAACGCTGCTCTACCACCAGTTCCCGGCCCGTCACAGGCCCATCCGCACGGTCCGAAGCACCCCCCCCCCTCCGACTCCTCGGCCACGACACACGCGTTACAGCGGTGCGCCGACACCGTCATCTCGCAGCACGGCCCCTGCCTCACACTCGACACAGCCACCGCACAGCCGCCCTCCCATCGCGATGGGTCGCCATCCCTGCTGCAGTCCCTTTGGGGTGGCTCAGGCTAACCGCACCAGTGGGCAGTGCGAGGGCCGGGTAGGATGCACATTCGAGCCACGCTGACACCTTGCCTATCATATGGATGGCACAAGCGTGCTCACTGTCGCATGTCGCTCCCACACAACGCCGTCCAGAGCCTCGCCGACGACATGAGCAGCGATGCATCGCTCTCACTTCCCCACGGCGTAGGGTACCTGACCCTGTCACCACCACAAGTGGTCCGGCATTTGGGAGGGGGATCGAGGGAGGAGGAGGCCTGCATGGCATCCTTCCCAGAAAGACTGAGACTCGGGACTGTGTGCTACCACGCAGTGAGGTGTATGCCGCTGCCATGAGAAGCCGGCAATCCCTTCAAAATACATAAGCGTGAAGAACGCGGCGAAGAAAGAGAAGAAAAAGAAGAAGGTGCTGGCACTATCGTGTGGCATAAGCATGGAGAGTGGAGACAACGAGAAAGGCGGAGAGTGCAGAGATGGGGTAGGCAAAGATAACCGAGAATGAAAACAAAAAGGCAGAAAAAACAGAAAGGAAGGGGGGGGGATTGAACACGCCGCCAAAAAAAAGTGCACATGCGCTACACTGCACATACAGGAACAGTGATAGAGGCCGTGAACTGGGGATCGCTAGTCGTCGCGGTGGCCGCCCATTGCGCATGTCTACCGAAGAAAAAAGAAAGCGACAACATAAAAGAGTCTAGCTGAAGGAGCGACAGGGACGCGAAAAGGCGAGATGAGGAAAAACGAGAGATCAACACATGTGCTGTTGAGAAGCCCAGATCACGGCGGGGGCATTCACACCAAGTTGGCAGTGCGAGTCGTGAAACGCGAAGGGGAGTGAGCGCAAGCCGCACAACTCAAAGTCGAAAGCGAGAAAACAAAATCTGGCGGAGAAAAGGATGGGTAGAGGGTGGCAAAAATGGTCGAGGGGGACACCAAAAAGCAAACTAAGAGGCGGGGCGAAAAAGAGGGGCAGTGGTGGGCAACAAAGAAGACGCTAGAATGACCCCTACTGAGGGGAACAGCAGCACCAGTACGCAAAGACGCCCAAAGATCACTAAGCGAAGGTCGACCAAAGGAAGAGTGAAAGGGGGAAAACGCTTGCGTGGTTTGGGGACGTCTCCTTCAACCAAAAGAGTGACTTTTCGAACAAAACACGAAGAGCAAGGTTGGTAACACATCCAAATAGTCGCCAAGCGGAGATGCGCGCCTCTCTGCTCGCTGAAGGTTATCGAGCCTCTTCATCTTTGATGCCCATTCTGCACGGAGAGCATACGACTTCCCCGCTGAAATCCGCTCCTCGCCTTCTACCGCTTCCGGCTGACGCGCCTAAGACGCAGACGGGGGGGGGGGAGAGGGTAGTGCGGAAGCCCATGCAGCTTGACGCTGCTGCCCTTTTAAATGCTTCACTCTCTTTGATCAGCACATGGCAGCCGCGTCGCGTCACTGCTCGGAAATGCAAAGACGGCTTCGAAATCGAGCAGATCTCTCACTCGCTAGCAATGCGCATATCTCACAAGAATCAGTTGCCCCCTCCCCGGTCCCCTCCTTCACTCTCATCCCCGAAAAGTGCTTGTACGCAAGACCAAAAACAAATAATCAAGCCGGCACCATGAATTACGAGATTACGCGTGCAATCCGTTCCGGTCTCTTTCGTTTATTTGACGGTTTTTCCTTTATTCTTTTTTGTTTTCCTTTCGTTTATTTTGTGTGTCTTTTTGTTTTTCATGCCTTCTTGTTTGTCCGTTTTTTCCTCTGTTTTCTTTTGTGCTTGATCTTCATGTATTTTATGTCGCCCATCTTGACCACTGCAGCGGGCATCGAAAAAAAAATCACACACCCCTGTCGGAGGACCTCTTACCACCCCCACAAGTGCGCCTCCCTTGGCCTCCGTTTCGCCGTCTCGTTACTTTATGTGCTGCCGCTCTCTCCCGGGCTTGGGTGCCTCGGCGTTGTAAGGAAGAAATGTAGTCAAAACAAAAAACACACACGAAAAAAGTAAACAGTGACATCTATGAAGGGAAAGTGAAGAAACCTCGGTGGGCCGACACACACACGCGCCCATACGCAGCACGCATGACACAACACGCAGGTACATCTGGTGCTCACAAGCGCGAGCGAGAAGAAAACGAAAACGCATCGCTTGTGCTAATGTCCCGAGGCGAGGGGAAACATCGCATTGCATCTGGTTCACGCGTCCACCAGCTCCATCCAAATACGCGCACGAAACGTCTTGTATAGGTGGCGCACCAGTTCACGGAAGTCCATCCGCTGCTGGGCCTCGTAGAAGAACGTCAGCTTCTTCTTGTCAAACTGGTACTCAGCGTCGACAATTACCATTGGCAGAGAGTGGTCGAGCACCAGCTGCGCACACACGTCAATGGCGCGGCGCTCCAGTTCCGCCTGGGTGCCGAGTAACTGCTGCACGTCTGTCTCGGATGCCAGCCGCAAGACAGTGCCGTTGCCAACCCCGATGCTGCGCGGCAGTTTGCTGTCCGTCAGGCCAACGCCCACCACCTTTCGCTTGCGAGACGCAGAGGGAGTCTTGTCCGACGCACCGGCGCCACCGCCTGCGTGCCCGTGGCCGTTTCCTTCCTGTGCCACCTCGCACCAGACGTAAACAACGAGACCCAGGTCCTCGCCACGGTCGCCGCCGACAATGACGTAGCTGCCCGGCGTAACGTACTCATGTGATTCGTACTGGAGAACCCGTTTCCGTTTAAACTCCACGAGCACCTCACAGCTGCTGCGAGGGTCAATGCCAAGCCGCCCTGGCGTGTCGGCCGCGCCACCAAGAATCTTCAAGACCTTCGGACGCCCCCGCTCGTACGCGACACGCACGCTGGTCGTCAAATGCTGATCGTGCAAGGCGCGCAGCGTATCGATAGGAATGCTATTCTTTACCATGGCACCACCGCTGATGCCGTTCGCGTCCGGCGACGGGTCGCCGCCGTTGTCATGATGGCGGTCGCATGGCGACGCCTGAGCGTTATCTGGCTGGCCGGTGGGAATCAAGTTCGATGCCATCTCTGTGTAATCCATCGGACTCTGTGACAACTCCTCTGAGCCACCGCCACCGGTGAGTTGCTCATAGAGCGAGTCGAAATTGAAGGTAGAGGAAGTGGCCGAGTTCATGGGGGCAGACGACATGTTGAAGCGTTCAATAAGCTCGACCAGCGACAGCTTCTGTGTAGCCTGCGGAGACGCCATCAGCGAATCGTGGTGGCTGCGGCTGTTGTTGTTCGGTGCCGTTGAGAAAAACTCTCCGCTGATAGAGTCGTCCATAACGGACATTGCGTTCAGCCCACCTGCCAAGTGCGGCGGTGGCATACTAGGGCTCTTGTTCGTTGGCTGAGAGAGGGCCAGCTGCTTCTTCGGTGGCGTCACGGCATCCGCCTTGTAGGAGCGCAGCGACCCCGGACCTGCCGTTGCTGCACTGTTGCCGTTCAGAGCCGTGCTCAGATAACCACCAAGCGCACCGTTAGAGCGCGCGCTCTCTGACAATGTCTCACTCATGCCCAGCACCGCGTTGGGTCCGTTCAGGCTGCCCATCAATGACCGAGTCGCGCCACCGGTGTTCGGCCGCATTGGTGTGGCGTTCATAGCATTGGCGGCACTCGGCGTTGTCGCGACACCGCCGACCATGCCAGCATTAGACCCGGAGAGGCCCAGTAGATCCGCATTCGGGATGTTGTGCAGCGCTGAAAAGTGAGACGGATTCATGTTACTGTATCCGCCATTGGCCGTGTGCATCGGGCTGAGCTGCAGTTGCTGCTGCAGCACACGCATTCGCAGCTGCTCGATACGGCTGTTTAGTTCGGCATAGGACAACTGCAGCGTTTTCTGCTGCTGGGCAAAAAACTCGTCGGCATCGATCACCAGCTTGCGCACCACACTCGCCAGCTGCTCACGCTCTAAGGCTTGACTAGAGGCTGGTTGCGGCATCGAGCAACCAAAGCGAAACGCCAATATAGCGAAAATTGTACCACAGAGAGGGTCTGATGACTGTGTGTGTGATGTCCTTTGGTGAGCAGGCAAAGGCGTAGTGGTGGAGTGATTTTCCTTCGGCTCCTATGGACGTGACGAGCAACAACAACAACAACAAAAACGTGAATGCTGTGTTTGCCCCTTTGTCCACCCAGCGCCAACTCCCTTTCTCTGGCCTCTCTTCGCCTTCTCTTTGCCCCGGAACCGGTGTCGGTGTCGGCCTACGTATTATGACTTAACGGTGGCAGAAATTGTTAGCGGTCGCTTGACTTACGAACAAGAGAACAATAACGAACAGAAGAGAGAGAAAGGGGTAGTGGTCAGACAACGCCGAGTGCAGCGACAGCGAGAGTGGGCACCCAAAACACACAAACAAACCACCATGAAAAATTTGCCGTGAGCAGCCAAAACAAAAAAAATCATCAAACAACAACAAAGAGATAGGTGAAAAGAAGCAAGAGAGGGAAGAAAGCGTGCAGACGTGCGGACACTCACACTCGTGAGCGGAACAACCAAACAGCGAACGAAGCCGGGGAGGGAAAAGTTAACTCTCAACAGAGAATACTACGTACGGAACCGCTTTGAATCGGCCTGTGTTGTTGTGCTAGCGAGTATACCTACTAGTAACCGGCGACACATTGTCAGTGCGTGTGTCGGCAGGTGGACGTGTGGTTGTCCGCGGTCCATTCGTGGTGTCAGGTGTGCGTAGAATGCGCACCCGTGAAGACGAGGACAAAGAGGAGAGTGAGGGTATCGGCAGCGAACGACAGTATAAAGAGGAGCGCACATTAGGCGTAGACAGAAGAAGAAAAATGAAGTGAAAGAAATGGTGCAAGATGCTTGAGGGATCGTGAGAAAATGCCAGCTGGCGTCCAGGCGAAAGGCGACGCAAGCAAAACGGGGAAGGGCGTAGGCACCAGGTCTACGCGCTGGACCTGTATCTCTCCCCCTCTCTCACCCATCAGGGAACACGTCATGTGTGGAACTCACGCGCGGATCCCGTATTGGCATCTTGTGGACTCGAACGAGACGACAAAGAGAGAAGAAGAGACGGCCGCATACAAACACTTCAGCGAGTGCGATGCTGTTTATTTTTTTATTACTCCTTGCATAGATGTTTCACTCATGTGGCGCTTTCGGACGTGCATCAGAGGTCAAACTAGCACTACTTGCCATTTTGATGGAGCCAGTGCCATCCGATGCTTGCAGTACTCCCGCCCTCCCTGGTCAAGTGCAGCAATGTAGGCGCCCGATGTGAGCTACTTCACCTACGGCGTCTGTTCTCCCATGGATAAGGGAGGCTCACCCAACGCTGCGAACGCAAAAAAAAAGCATTCATTGACTGACGACAAGTTCACACGCAACTACAACCAGAAACACGCCACCCCATAGAGTACAGGAGGAGGAGAACCAACACGCCATATAGAGAGAGAGAGAGAGAAAAATAAACACACACACGCACACACACACAAAAAGAAAGCGAATCGCACCAAAAGAAAAGAATAAAAAAATGGTCCTGCCGTGTTCGTAACCACAGCCTACCCGCCTCCCACACCAACTCCACCCTTCGCGCATACGCCGCAGAAAAGCATGCACAACAAGACGACCAAACCAGTAAGAGACGAAAAGGCCCAGTCGCTAGCTAAAAAAAATTTGTAGCACAAATTACACATAGAGACAAAAACCCCTCAGCGAAGGGATGTCCACACACATATAGACTCGAGGGCGTTTACATCTTCACCTTCAGCGTGTCCATATTCCACCAAGTACAAGGCAACAAAATATACGCACATGCAACCACAGCTCCACCACCGCTGCCGCACCACGGCGACATCCAGGTCGTCTGGAACGCGCCCGCCCAGCCCCGACCATCGAATCAGGCCACGCGCCTAACCAGCTCTCCCTGTCCTCCCTCCGAGGCCCGGCACACCCCTGCCTGCGGCCCATCATCCTTCCCGCCCCGGTGCCTCACGCCGCGCCATCCCATGCCACGCTGTGGCGGCACTCCACATGGGAGTCCGGTGGACTCGCTCCATTGATTCGGGGCGCTCTCGCCAGCCCACCCGCCCGCGACGTTGGAGGTGCCGTGCGCTTCGCAGACAAGCGCGGTGGAGCTCATCGGCGTGCCTCTTGTTCACCAATACGCACTGTGTCCTCGACATGCTACCTGGTGAGCTTGTACACGCATCATCGTGCTAGCAAGTCTCCTCCGCACAGAGCGGCACCGAGGCTGCCCACCGACACCACGCGTCCGCCAGCCGTACCAAGGGGTAGGCGGCAGCCTCGCAGCTTCCCCAGAAAGCGTGGGTACTCGACGCTGATACCACGCGCTGAGGTGGCCGGCGTCATCCGGGCGGACACGGGTACCAAAAAAGAGAGCCGCTGCCGGACACGCAATGCATGCGGCCGCCGCCCATTCCAACCAGCCGCGGCACTATGCGCGTGAGAGACGAGGGCGAGGGTAGATATAGAAGCAGAGAATGCGGAGGAAAGAAACAGCCCTCACCTGACGGAGGAGAAAAATGGGCGAGAATGCACAGTACAGAAAAATGTGTAGAGCAGCAACTAAAGCAGAGACCACAGGCAAAGTGTGCATGTCTCGAGAAAGCACCTGAAGGACAGAGGAACCGCACAGCAGCAAGCATTTTTCTGCGCTTGCACGCATATATTCGCCCAAACGTCTGTGATGGGCTCCAACAGAAGCACGCTCTCGGAAGGGAGCACGCTTACAAGGACTTTTGCGCGACACTAATCTGTGAGACGTGAGACTTTCAAGGCGTACTCAATGCGCTCCGCCTCTGTCATCTCCTCGAGCGGCTTCGTCAGGGGAACTAAATCGCGCAAACGGACAGGGTTTTGGCTCTGCAGCTGGGCGCGCAGACCCAGATACATATTCTCCTCCTTCGCGCACGCCGTCGAGCTGGGCACGGCGCCAAGCAAAGGCTGCAGACCCAACGCGTGGCAGATATCATTGCATTCATGCTTCTCTATCCACTTGTCGATACCCTCCTGCCCCATGTTGCCCATGCCGAGCCCCTTACCGTCCTCCGTGTGAATTTGCGGGTCGGTGAAGAAGTCATTGACGCCTTGCAGATCGCACACGAGCATCGAGCCGCCGCTTTCCACCAGGGTAAAGTGCGAGAAGGCCTCTGCGGCTTCAAAGATCTCCGTTCGCCGCCTCGCCTCCGACGAGGTAAGGGCTGCTTTTTTGTCTTCGCGGTAGGTTTCACCATAGTTGCTGTTGTACTTGGTGAATTTGCCGCTCAACATCGGCTCCATCACAAACATCACCTGCCCCGTATCCTGAGTCTTGTAAGAGAAGAAACCTGTACGCTTCTTCTGGGAGGCCGTCGGGATGCTGTCGCGAGGGATGCGGACTACGTAACACTGCAGAAAAGAGATGTTCGGCTTGTGAATGTTGGTGAGGTGAATGCGGTTAAAGTTGTTCGCAAACTCCTCACACATGCACTGCGCGGCTCCCTCGTTGAAGTAGTCTTTCTCTACAACGTCACTGATGTTACGGCGAAACATCTTGGCCACCATCGGTGTCCCGGCTCCCTCCTCATCCACGTCCTCCACTGCGTAACAGACTCGCATGCCACCGTGGCCCATGCCCTTGTGCGGGCGAGGAATTCGAATAAGGCAGTCACTTTCTTTCCAAGCGTAGGAGTGCAGGTCGAAGATATACTTCTTTGCAGTGCACACCACCGGCAACTCTTCCTCCGCCGGCGCCGCGTCTTTGGTGGCGGGTTTCATAGGCTTCGCAGGGACACCGTCCAACTCGATGGCCTGTGCAACTGACTGCAAAGCGGTGTTCTCTGATTTTTTTCAGTGGGCTGCTCGAGGTGAGAGTTTGAGGAAGTGACAGTGGTGTCGGTTGTTACACCCAGCGCGTGAGGCGGCGATAGCGGCAACACAAACGCAACGCGGAACAGACACAAGCACGTACGGTGCCGCACGAGAGATGCTTTTCCTTTTTCACGCTAGCGCGTCAAGCATTTTGCTTACAACGTCAAGCGCAGGATCAGTGCCTCTGGGGCTCGGTGCAACGCTGTGTGCATCCGAAGAGAACGAGGTGAGCGCAATGCCTCTTCGGCATTCCTGGGTATTATCCACCAACTCTCTAGCCTCCTTTGCGCGGTCGTACACACACAGGACACACTTTTTGAACTGAATTCTTTTCGCTGCTGCTTTTCTTTTCCGGCACTATGCCTCCAATTGAGAATCACGACTGGGTCCTTTCCATGCAGATCCTGTTGTTCTCTCTAAACGGTGGGTGAATACCTTATTGTGCGCGGGGATGCACGAAGCAAACACCACGGCTGCAGCAAAAGCCTTCGCGAAAGGCGCGCAGAGCCGCAAGCGCACACAGAAAGAGAAAAAAAAACAGGCAGCACGTGTACGATATAAGCGGAGTTGTGGAGAGCGAGCAAAGATGTGGGGTGAACAGACGACATACACGAAGGCAACCTACTGAAAAACAACCCGCTCACACTCGTAAGTAGAGACGTTTGCATGTTACACACTCACGCTGCAAAAAAGCCGCAGCAGCTGCACAGCAGGGATGTCCACACACATATAGACTCGAGGGCGTTTACATCTTCACCTTCAGCGTGTTCATATTCCACCAAGTACAAGGCAACAAAATATACGCACACGCAACCACAGCTCCACCACCGCTGCCGCACCACGGCGACATCCAGGTCGTCTGGAACGCGCCCGCCCAGCCCCGAC